>JAWQRP010000733.1:0-24374 GCA_033557875.1 Quadriops clusia
TCATAGTGGCGCAACCATCGATACACACTCACCATAGAAATCATATTCCTTAAAATGGGAAAATTACCGACGGACGGACGGACGGACGTACGTACGTACGTTACAACGGTAATTATGTTTGTTGATTCCCGGTCATATGTGTTATCAAGTGAAACCGACTAGCCACGCGAATCTAGCGCCACGTGGTGTCCTCTGTGCGCGGAAAGCCCAAACTACGTTTAAAACGTTGCTAAATATTTGTATTTTGTATTTGAACACATTACTTTTGCTTTAAATGGCTTTTATTTTCAACTTAAAAGTACATCCTTTAATATTAAGGAATAGTTATTTATACACCGAGGGAGTTAGACAGTGTGTTATTCCCGAGAATTTAAATTATGCCCGAGACGAGCGTTGCGAGTCGAGGGCATTATAAATTCTAGGGAATAATACTGTCTAACTCCTGAGTGTGTATACAAAACTTTTCTACTAAGCGTTAATAATTATTTTGTAAAAGAAAAAATTAAAAGTTTTCCTTTTTATCTAGTTGTATAGTTATTTTAGGTTTTTCATATTGGTATGGCCATTTAACATTGTAAAAGGCAAAATGTCATACAAATTTGACACTTCAGTTGAGGTTATGTTTCCAACGGCTGTATACCCTAGCTATGCGACTGACGTTAGTTCATAATTTTACCACCTTATGTAATTTTCTAAAGAAATTGGCAGCACAGTCGAGCGGGATTAATAGATTTAAAACTCCTGGAGGGAATAAAGTAGATTAGTAATTTTGCCGCGTATGCTTTTTATAGGCAAAAGGCGTCACCATCAAGCGGGAAATAATAACTCATAGGTGTCTAGGTAATAATGCACGATATTACAGTTTAGTTTTCAGTCAAAAGTAGGCATGTAAAGTGCGTATTACATACGCTCGGGAGAAAAAGTTGTGTATGTATGTATAATGTATGTAAAAAACAGGCATGCGTAAAAAATTAGAAACAAAAAAACGTATGTAAGTCAAAAATGTAATAAAAAGCAAGTTGAACAAAAACGTCAGCCGCAATCATTTTTAAATTTCAAAAGCTACATTAACTATTAACAAGTTGCATTTGATATTTTCAAATGTATTTTCATTTAAATATATGATATTGTATTTAATTTAAATATAAAAGTTTTTAATCTTAATTAAAAACCTACTTTTTAATTTGAAAACTTTTTTTTTATTTTAAAAATATCTATTTCTTTGTGTGTAGAACAATAAAATTATATACCTAAAACCCTTAACCATTCTCTTAACAAAATATACTTAGAAAAATATACCTATATAGGTAATAGTGTGGATATCATTTTGAAAATTTTTATGCGCACAATTGCGGTAAGCTTCCATTACATTAATATGCAGTAATAAATGTTGTAACTACTAAACCAATCAAAAGAGAAAACCAATTAAACGATCTAAATGTAGATGAAAGTTTTTCTTATCGCAATCCGTAATATATGCAAGTCTGCTATAAGTAGTCAGCCGTTTAATAACACTTATTATTATTACGTACTAGTAATGCGATCGCATTAAATATTAAATGCACTTCTACCTAATGAGAACAAAGTTTAAAAATTCATTTTTAAGATGAATTGCCTGTAGGCAGTAAAATTTATTCCAATTCTACTTCTGTGAGAGTATAAGCATTATTTGCCATAAATTATTCAGCTAGTGATAAATTCTAATTAGCATATACAAAATCTTTAACGAACTAATACATCGATCTACGATTTTACCAACGAAAATATTTGCTGTGAAAGTGTAACATTGCACACCAAATAACTTGTAAGGTGGAGTAACTGGGTGGGTGCTCATTAAAAAGTTTGTGAATAATTATTGGGTGTTACTCTATTATCTTAATAGAGAGTTTTAATTGTACCGATGAAATTTCTCTTGAACTCGCAGCCGCATTAATCTCTTAATATAAGAGAAGATATTTATTCCAAATTGTTTTTGATTCTTACGCTTGTTTACATGACTCATATCTAATAACTTCTTTTACTAATTAGCTTCTTGACAATTTCCCTCTAGTGAATTCCTCTTTAGCTCCTTAATAAAGCTATAACATCTCGCCATATTCACGTAATTTAAAAGTGTTGTATAACATTTTTACAGTTCGAATAATACTTTGCTTATGATAATTTTTTATATAATACAAAGTATGAAAATTGCAAATTATATCGCAAAATGCAAATTTTCGCAGATTTCACTGGCTACAAAATGTATACAACGACTGCATACTTGAACAAGCCTGGGTTTTGTGTGTGCCGCAGGAAACTAGTAGTTTCGAAAAGCGCTCATTGTATTCAAAATATTGCCATTCGATTCGCCCAACCTCGTTCATTCATTATTAATGATGTGGCGTATTTGTGTTCGATTTTTAAATTCTTTGATACAGTTCGCACTGCCTGGTGAACGAAATACTAATTAGTTTTCTTCCAGCGATTTTATATCTATAGAAAACTTTTTCAGGGAAGATGACGAATTAGAAATTGAGTTTGTTGCTATTGCTTTGACCTGCATTTCCTTTTCTACAAAAAACATCTTATTATATAAGCATTGTGTTATGATTTATAACGTGTGGCTTAGAATTTCTACCTGCAGTTTAGCCACTAGATATATGACTGAATGACAGTTTAGTCTTTGATATAGCAGCACAAATTATATAATAAGACTGTTCACTATTGCAGGACATTTGTTTAGAAGTAATGCTTTCAAATGTCCTTCCTAACAAACAGTTCCTGTCGTTGTGCATGTTACGGAATCTTTAATTGATATTCAAATCACTTTCGTTTGGAATGAGAGGGAAAGGTAGACCGTACGCACCCACACTGCTGGGAAAATCTACGATTAGCATGACACGTTGTAATATAACTAACACCAAAAGCACATTATAGTAGAGTTAAGGAAACCGCGACAATAACCACTTCCGATTGCAATGTAATATGTTTTGTTTCTCTTTACGTAATTAGTTCGGGCAACTACTGCCAGAGCAACAAAATGATCCTTACGTTAGATCAAATGGATTTATTAAGAGAATTATCTTTTTTACTTCAAGACTTGGAAATCTTTGCTAATTTCATATAATTCCTAAGAGATTCAAGCGTTAAATGAGGCATAATGGTGTATATTTACATCAATTAAATAGCAATTTCCTATTGCAACGAAGTAAAACTAAGTCCTACTGACATTAATTTCATTATTTTCTTCTCCAGACTTGTAAATTGCTCTCAATTACGATGTCGATGTTATAATGTTTACTCATGACGCAATGTTTTTCTGTTAAGCAATCGGGAATACCGCCAAAATGATCTGAGCTGCATAAAAATAAGTTGGTTGCAAATGGAAATGAAATGTAGGAGGGCGACAACAATGAGTAATAATAAGTCTAAGTGCCAACAAAGAAAGTTACTCTTGATCGTGAGTTGCGACAGACGTTAGTTAGCCGACCTACGGTTATGGCAGAGTAGGGAAAGTTAAACAAATGTGACGTGTTTGGGATCTTTGGATAAAAAAACTTGCCTATACCGTAAATGTCCTAGGTACTTTTTATTTCATTTCATTAAATGCAACGAATAACTACGCTAGTGTATAAATAGACTTACTTTTACTCTATACTCAAGTTTCCTTCTAAACAATGTAATTTATTAAATTATCTAGTGTGAAGAAATTCTTTTATGTATGTATTATGAAGATAAATTTGATTTGATTCGCACTAGAACTAATGTGTTTCCATAAAAATTAAATTTGATTTGTAACAATTATGATTAAAAACGGTTAACCATGAAATCTACACAATGCACTTTCGTAAACGTATGACTGAAGTAAAATTGTGTAAAGAATTATCAGTTTATTGTTCCTATTCTGAAGATGCACACAACGTTGCACAAATGAATGTTTTCATCATCATAAGTGAAAATCAATTTGTCTTCTGTTAAATACATTAAGTATAGTAAAGAAAGAATACATTTATAATTTATGGCACTTTCATAAAATTCTTGGTCAACGCATGTTCATCTCCACGTAGTAATGGATATGAGTAATTATAGTAATTTATTCTCTATCACCACGCCATCGTCATTGCTATGAACGAACAATTCTTGTGTTATTTTTTTACTAAAAAACAATATTATTTTAGAATAATTTGTCAATGCCATGTATATCAGTGAACACGACGATTATTTAAAAAAATGGTACGAATCAAATTTGATAAAAATTTCCACAAAAGAAACCGTACAAGCACGTTTGTATGTTTTATTTTCTTTTGTGCGACTATTTGCTTTGTAATTATATGCAAATGCAAGCAGATTTTATTGTTTAGATGCTGTGTTCCTTACGCATTACTTTATAATTACTTACCCAGCAATTGTAATTTCACTTTCAGTGCCATTGTACGTTGGTTATTTGACTCGGAGAATATATTTTTTTACTTTCTACCGCAGGTCTATTACAAATGTTCAATGGAAAACAAAAATATAAACATTTACATGTATTCGTAACCATTAGGTTAACCGTATTGCAGTTTTTAGTTAAATCATTTACTTTTACTGGATCAATTCTTGCAATACATTTTCGGACAGAAATCTTTCTCTGCGATGATTGTTAAAAACATATCTTAAAAGCTTTCTTTAAGAACTTGCTCCATCAATATGAATGTTTTTACGCACATGATAAATTGGATATTAGGCAATAAAAGTATATATAAAAGCGGCGTTTAAAGATTTCTAGCCTATAGCGTATGTAGAACTCAAAACATGCTGTGTTTTTAATGTAGTGTTAATATAGCGACCAGTGAAAAGTGAAATTAAATCAATCAAAAGATATCGAAAGTACACCAGATACATTTTTACGTCAGCTTGAATCTAGGATATCTTTAACTGGTTTTTCCTGATATACTTTTCTCAATATTCTTCTCTTCTATGAGTTAGATTAGTTAGTTGTTTTAGTCTAGCAAACATTTAGTCGTTTTGTTTTGCTCTCAGTTTTCTCTTCATATTTGTGATCATATGCAAATTGCTTCTCAAACTATTTAGTTGAAGGAAACCTAAAAACGCGGAAGCGCGGTACTAACTTTCCATTGCTTTTACCTTTAATTGAAGGACAACACGGAAAACAAACGATTTAAAAATGCGACGACAAGTACCATTATTACAATTGAAATACAAATGTTAAAAGTTACTACTGTCTAGTAGTAGTAGTAGTAAATAACAGACAAAGAAGTTCAATAATAGTAATTAGTTACAAATTCAAACGATGCCGATGCAGTAATCAACACTGACCAATCGAAGTTCATTGGCACGCATGTGAAAGTATTCAGATTCTGATATGTATTACGTTGAAGTGATATGTAATGAATTGAGATTGAATGTTATCGTTCAATTAAGTTCGATCCGCTATGGAAAGTAAATTAAAATGTACAGTGCATAACTGTGGGGGGCATTGATCAAGGGATGGTGCGGCATAATCATAGAAAAAGCAGTCACAGAAATTCAATTACTTAGAATTCATTTACAGTCCGAGGTATGAAAAGAAACATGTAACCAAACAAGTGAGAAGTGTGATTAATTATTTAATTAACGTAAAAATTGTTAAACAGTTCGACACCTTTAAATTGATACAATCCCGGAACTGCTGCTTGTTAAACGACTATAAAAATTGGATAAGCATGCATTTTAGAAAATTAGAAAGGAATTTGTAAAAAATCATAAAATTATCACGTGAAGATTGTAACAGGAATGTTAAAGCGCCTTTGAACATTTATCATCTGTAGGGAATTCTATTTAATTGCTACAATTATCTCATGACCATTAAATTAGCACGGATTCGTATAACCACATATCATTTATAATGAAATGAAAAGAAATGTTAATGATTGAGAATCGCAGCCTTAGGAGGAAAAGTAAAATAAAAGATAGAACTTTTACCAAATTTGCTTACAGCAATTTATCAGCACTTTAAATGTCAGAAGCTTGTCAATGCCCAGTTTATTAGCGCTCCATCAATCACCAATCAGTCTCTTTATTGCTATCGTGATTGATATTAATCCATTTCGTATGATATATCAACATGTTTCGACAAATTATAGCATCACGTTCTTTCGCTGCTGCTTGGGATAATATCCTCAGGGCAAACTTCTTAGTTTAGTGTAACAATATTATGAAAATGAATGAAATAGTGGATAATGTACCTATCGATAATTAGAAGAAGTAGAGACGTACTTTACAGATGAAAGTAAATAAAAACAATTTAATTCTTCAAGTTATTGTATTTCAATAATCGCCGTAATAAAATTAGTTAAGCTATTAAGATTACATAACTAATTTTTTATTTTGATTAATTATGACAATTCCTATGTAATTAACGGATGATTTGCAACAACAATATGTGCATTTAAATAAATAGAAATTCTAATGTGTCCTGGGTATACAAATCAAATAGTTATGTATAATTCCGGCAAGGAATAAAGTTCTGATGTTACATCATTGGTCGAGAAAATTCGCAGAAATTATTCGTCGAATAGTTTCTCTTTTTATTAGTTATTCAAAATCAAAATTTAATTTTAATTTAAAAAATAAGGCCTGTATTCTGTATCGGTGCGTGATAGGTATTTAAATCTATATCGTATAACTTGCAGAAGTGATATACAGGTAAGTATTAAAAAGAAAAACAAGATATATTTAACAAAATCTCCAGTATTTTGGTTCATGAACATTTTACTAGTAAAAGAGTTTCGTGCTTCTGATGATATCAACTTGAATCGGTTTTTTACCTCTAACCAATCTAATTTCATGAAGATATTTAAAGAGCAGTATTATAAAAATTATCCTGATCTGTAGACGTTATATAACGACTCAACATTATCTTTCAAAAGCTTTGCTATTAACAACAAAAACTGTAAAATATTACTATTTTTACTAAATTGTCCGTACATAGTACCTATTGTCATAGAAGCGAAAACAATTAGAGTTACATAAACTTAAACAAAGGTATTTCCTAGTGGCAAACGCGGCCCCATTCAAATTTGATTATGACATCTATAAACACAAGAAATGCACGATTTGAACTGCATTGTTCTCTAATGTGAATGATACAATGTAGTAATGCAGCAGGTAGACATAATCATGTAGTCGTGATAAATGAGTTACTGTTACGCGCTTAACATCTTGAGCGCCGCTGCCTGGCCACAGAGCACCACGTTGCGATGGTGGTTCTCGTAGCCTTGCTCATTGGCCTTGCTAGGACATTGCGAACCATCCGACCACGAGGAAGGCTTTGCTATCGCCTGGGGAAAGTGAAAAGCCCCACTTTAGAAGAGCATATAGGATACCGAGACTATATAATTCCATGGGCACATTTTAAGAGCATGAGTTAAAAAGTTTTTCCTCGGTGAAGAACACAAATAAGCCGGCACACGTGGCTCCCAATCGACATGAGGGTCCACAGGAGCCTAGTGGTTAGTGAGATTTTTCTTTCATATTTTGGTGGTCACAAGGATTATTAGTGTGCTGTGTGTAGTGCAAATTGTGCCGAAGGACTATAAAATTATAAATTCAATTGGTTTTAATCGCAAAATGAATAGTGGAAATATGTATCTTCTATCAATTTTATTTTTAACTATTATACGGTGCCAATAACCGTCGAAACCTTATAACTAACTTAAAAATTTCTTTACAAAAACAACATGATTCAAGATTAGATTTTAAGGATAATAATATAGCAAACCACAAATCAGGAACCAACTTTTTTTTCCCCGAATTACTAAATAATTGAACTTAATTAACATACATTTTTATCTCATAATAAATAACATCTAATCAGAGCAGTAAGAATTAGCTTGTACTTATTCTATTATAATTTAATTTCTATATATTTTAAATGTAATCATGCAAAGAAACTATAAAATAAAAAAAAAACTTTTAACAAAAACATTCTTTGTAGTGTGCATGTATATTAGTGAAACAAGGTAAAGACCACTGTTCATTTCATGTTAACATAATTAATTTGTGCTTCAACACGCGATTTGAAAACACCATTTTTAATTATTGCTTGTTTATTCGTCTATTACGATGCCCTAGTTGTTTCTGATCTTTCTCTGGTTAGAAAGCTATAGATGCCGTGAAACATAACGAATTTATAAAATTTCACGTTGCAGACGATATACACGTACCTCCACAGCTTTAATTCTAAAGACAATATTAACTGTTTACTTTGTAAACAATGCAATTCTCCAACCATTACCACAACGACCCAAATTATATTTTTAATACAGTCTATTTAAGACATTTCTGGCAAGAATAATTAAAATGTAGTATTTGAACAATTTTATATCTGTTTAAGGTCACACTTGGGACGCTTCTGCAGATATCACTAGTAGTTAGTAGAGCTGTAGAGCCAACCCCGGCAGGAGTCGAAAACGCACAAGCACAACAGTAAGTAATTAAAATTGCAGCTACGTTTAATTACAGTAAGATGGACCAACGAGTGCCCTACAGAAAAACGATGTTTAAAAAATAATTATTACTAAAACAACGTCGTTACATCTATCTTTACTGTATCTATAGTCAATCACGTTTCTTCATGCGCTTTAGAGCAGAAAATTAGTGATTTATAATTCGAATTAAACATGCTTACTTGTGTGAACAATAAGCAGAGAAAATAAACGAAAACTTCGTTCTGTTGTACATACCTAAGGCACCTGATTACTATTCTAGAAAACTACTGATTTTCTATTACCTTTATTCAACGTCAATATTAAATTTTCTTTTCTAGAGTAGCAAATAAGAGAGTAGGTTATAACTATCCAGAGCCATCCCATCAAGTGGCAGAATTTCATACAACTCAACATATCGATGATCATCAAGCAATTCACGTCGACGACAGCCATCAAGGCTACGCAGGTGATGGACATGACCATCATGTTGATCACCACGTCGATCACCACGTCGATCACCACGACGACCACCATATAGACCATCATGATGATCACGGTCACCATGAGCATCACGATCACCACGATCCAGGGTATTGGAAGAAGAAAGTAATTTGGAAGAAGGCCTGGAAGAAGATTTGGAAAAAGGGGAAAAAGCAGATTTGGAAGCCTTCTTGGAAGAAAATTTGGAAACCGATATGGGTACCAATATCTGTGCCTGCTTGGAAAGATATTCAAGTACCAGCGTGGAAGAAAATCTGGAAACCCGTGTGGAAAGAAATAAAAGTTCCAGCGTGGAAAGAAATCCAGGTTCCTGACTGGAAAAAGATTTGGAAACCAATTTGGAAACCTATTTCAGTTCCAGCTTGGAAGGAAATTCAAGTACCAGACTGGAAAAAAATATGGAAACCAGTTTGGAAAGAAATACAAGTACCCGCATGGAAGGAAATTCAAGTTCCTGCCTGGAAAAAACATTATGTTCCCCTTTGGGTAAAAGAGAAAGTTCATGGAGACCATTTCTTGGGCAAAGATCATCATGGCAGTGAGTACACAGCTCATGACATTTGGAAGAAAAAGTTGGTGTGGAAACCAGTTTGGAAAAAGTATTGGAAACCAGCAAAGAAACAAATATGGATTCCGGATAAGAAACTTGAGTGGAAAGAGGCATGGAAGCAAATTTGGAGAACCGAAAAGAAACAAATTTGGGTTCAAGATAAAAAATTAGTCTGGAAGGAAGCATGGAAACAAATTTGGAGAACAGAAAAGAAACAAATATGGGTAGCAGACAAAAAACTCGAGTGGAAGGAAGCCTGGAAACAAATATGGAAAACTGAAAAGAAGCAAATATGGGTCAAGGATAAAAAACTAGAATGGAAAGAAGCCTGGAAACAAATATGGATCCCAGATTGGAAAGAGATCTGGGTACCAGGATGGAAGCAAATTTGGAAACCGGTAGTAATTTCCGAATGGTTCCCTACACCAGATCACCATGATCATCATAAACCTTCCCACGGTTGGGATCGCAAAGATACATCGGCTAGCGGTTCTGAAAAAAACACAAATATAGCTATCCCAAATAATATTGTTAAGAGAAGTTCACAAGTTCAAAACGCACCCCAACAACAAAATATTAAAAGCTCTGCACATTCGTGGTCAAACAAAATATCATTTCCTTCATCTTAGCTTTTAAAATCACTTATTTGATGAAACGATTGAAACTAGAAATATATTGCTCTCAACGTCAAATAGAATTGAATTAGTAAGCAAATGTATTTTTAAGCAAATGTGCCATACATACGATAATAATTGAATAAAAACAAATTTAGGTTTCAATTACAAAAGTATCAATTAAAAAATTTTGTTTTTGCTGCATTTATTTCGAAATCAATCCATTTTATCAACAAAATATGTGATTTTTTTATCAAAACTGTATATATATTGAGCACTGTATATAAACTAATTCCTTGTTGATTTTGTTATGCATTTTTATAAATGTTTTATGTTATCGACTGATTATTTTTATTTTAAGTAAATATTAGATTGTTGTGCATCTGCTTAAACCTGTAGACCACGATGTTTTTATATGTATACGCAACTGTTAATAAATTTTAAAAATATTACCATTGTTTTTAATTTCAGATAAGGCCGGTGAAGTGAAAGTGAAACTGAAATAAATTCAATTGGATAAAATAAAGAAAGCTTGAACATGTATTTTTTTCCATATGAGGAAATTAAAGTGCTTCATTTGTGCAGCAAACTCGATACAATAATTAAAGAAAATATTTATACACGTTGCTTTATAGCATTCGAATTTTGCCAGCAACGAAACTTTTCTTTGAAGTAATTTTTCATATTATGTATTCCCAATAATGGAATAATAAAAAACCCTGGTCTTACTCAAAAGTATTAATAAAACATTGATCTTTCCTCTAAAATTCCGGCCTTTCACTTTCATCTTCGTTGCCTTAAGTTATTTCGCAAACACTGACATCACTCCTCCTAATTTTAACAACAAATTTCCCATCTTAGTGAAAGTGATCTGTTTATTAAATGTAGAGCCACTTACTACAAATTATTCTTTGCCTACATATTTGCATCATCAATATTAATTTAACTAATTTAGGACATATCATTTTTCTCTACATGAAATAAATAGAAATTCTAAACGTTATGACCTGTGTTCATGTACTTATATGGGTAATGCCTGACACGCAGCAATTAATAGTTTCTTTTATTTTCTTTTATTTTCTTTTATTTTCTTTTATTTTCTTTTATTTTCTTTTATTTTCTTTTAGACAACTTACAACTTAATTGTAATTAATTTCTCTAATATATTATTTATTATTTAACCGTACGTTTATAAAACTTATATGTAAAACAAATGGCAACAAAATTATAAATAGCCACTTCTGTTTTGTCCAACTTTTGCGCTTATAGTATAAATAACTGAATTCATAGTTTTAAAAATATGTAATTAACAAGATTACAATTGATCAATAGAAGGAACATGTACAAATAAATAATAGCAAATAATAATAAATCTACAGTAATTATAACAAATATAAAATAACATTTATAAACTAGCAAAATAAATAATTACCCGGTACTTGTTTCGTGTTCATCTTTACCCCATCTTTCAGGTCTTACAATATTACAGTTCGTTTCGATTTCTATAACTATTAAATTAGCATAACTAGAATATTATGGCAAAACGTCACAGTAAATTCATTAAACAATACATTGTCATGTTATACCGGGAAATTTGATGATACAACACAACGTTTTTCAATGAAGTTTCCACCCAATTGGTGGTACCAGGGGTACCCACTGCCTTACTTCTACAGGACCCCAGACTCTTTTCCAAATTGGTACATAAATCTATAATATTAAATTAGGTCAATTAAATATTAAAATTATCAAATTCGTTTTACCGTTTTTGCCTGCCAGTCTTTTACCCAATAAGACTTCCATTCTAATTTTGTTTTCCATACTCCTCCTGGACCTTCGGATTTTTTCACAGTTATAGTACTAAAAAGATTTAAAACTATTTAAAATGGATATTGAAAGTTAGCGCTGAGTAAACTAAATTTTAACGTATAACGTTTCTTACCCTTTCGTTGGAATAGAGGAAAATACAGGGTTGAAGAGAAAGTTTCCCAAAAATGTAAGAAGAACTACAATCTACAAGAGTAAAGGGCGTTAAGATTATAATAGTGTTCAATGCGGCGATACACTTACGAAAATTTTCATTTTAATTATAAGTCCATGAAACTGATCACTTTAGCGACGATCAATGTCACGGTCACAGAACATATGTATTTCAACATCTTCTTGTTGGCCTTTTATACATAGCGAGTACATTTTTTGAATCTTGATAAAGGAAAGTGAATAAACAAAAGCGAATTAGGTCGTTTTAGAATAATTTATTAGGAATAATTGAAATGTACGTCGTATGTGCATAATACATAAAACTTTCAATATCGTGCGGACCGAACTTTCGGCGAAGTCTGGTTGCAGTTTTTGAATACAAATGACGCGATTTGGCAGAGTGCAAAAAACACTTACTACTCAACCCTTTGTTGTCTCCTTTAATTTCATGGTGAATTCAATCAATTTAATCTTACGGTAAAGTGTCGAAATTGCATTAGCTCATATATCAATAACCTAATATGTAAATCGTATATGATGATTATTATTAGATTAATTTTTATATGTGGATATATATATATATATATATACAATTAACGGTTTATTTAAGTGGAAGTATATTATAGGAACATACAGCGTGCCACACGACATGCGACAGTTTGATTAGGTGATATCTTCAGAATGCACCATACTATGAAAGTTTGGTTTGAGGATTCATACAATACAATTGACGTATTTACAACAATTTACATAAATTTTCAGGAAGGTAAAACAAACGGAAATAAAAAAATATTTTTAATTATACTTGAAGATTATTGATATAATAAAATATGACTATTATTACATAGTAAACTATAGCTTTTATACACTGAGGGAACACCAATCTTGGCCCTAGAATAGACGCATTGGTTAAGAGTATCGTAGTTTCATATATCAGCAAGAAGAAATTTATTTAATTCAATGCGAGAGAGAAGATTCGATTGATTTTATTCCAGAATATAACTGATTTCATTGAAGCAAATGTTTCAAACAAAAGTATATCCTAATTAAAAGATGTCAATTTTTCTGTAGCACGCTGTTTTCAAGTTGTGGTGTAAAGTTACAAGTCAATGTAATTTTACAATGCCAGGTTTTGGAAAATAAGTTGCCAGTGCATAACGTTGTAATTTTACAACAAATTTTTTAATGTGTGTGTTACCTAAGATGAATTATTAAATACGGGTTTAATTAAAAGTTTTAAATTTTTCTGTAACACGCAGTTTTAAAGTTTAGATTCAAAACCATTCAGTTGTATGTATGACAAATGTTTTAATATAATCATAGAACGTGCCATAAAAATATTTTTCAAATCATTAGAACGTTTAATAATGTTGTTTTTAAATTATTGGGATTTGGAAATAATCAAGAATTTGCATTTTCTTACGTTAAGATTAGTATTCCCTGAGTGTACTAAATGAAAAAGTTTTCGAATTATTCCAATTTTTTAAACCTTTGATATGCCCCATTTTGTAACGAATTGGAAAAAATTACTACCCTGTTTTGATTTATAGCTAAAAAAAAGTATGAAGAATGTTGTATTTTGAAAACTATTAATCAACATGTAAAACATTCATCAATTAACAAAAAAAAATCTAAATGAAGTAGTCCCTAATCAGATACATGTATGATACTAGTGGTTGATGTGTGGGAAATGAAATCCTGTATTTTCTTGATTTTTATTGTTTATACATATATTGTTATTTTAACAAGTAAGTTTATATATTAATTATGATGCGTACTAGGTTGTACATTTGTATAAATTTGTAATATGTCATTGAGTGCTTCTTTGTAGAAGTAGAAGCGAGATCAAAACGTGTATTGACTTTTTGTTACAAATGATGTACTCGTATATTTTATTCGTGGTTAAAAGGTTAGATTCCTAATTCCTGCATACGAATAAAATGATAGATCTAAGTTTCACAATAATACGCTTATTTTTCATCAGATTTGCCTTTGTTTTGTACCAAATAATCCCTATCTTTATTGTTCAAATTATTAGCAAAAAAACAGAGTGCAGGTCAAACAATATGGAGTGGTCTCGCATATTTCTAAGTTGTACTAGACAAGATAAGGCAGATTTACATTAGGATTCAGAGTGGGGTTTAAATAATTTTGATATTATATACACATGCATATTTAAAAAACATAGATAAAATAGATTACTTCCGGCTGGGCAATTGTCCTAAAATTTGATATCTGTGAGTTTTTCGGTATTTCTGAAGCTGGTACAAAATTTGAAACAAGTACCTTGAAGGAAAAGGGCACTTTACTTGAAAGAGTTTCTCTTCCGTTTCAGGTAAACTGCCACTTCTGGTCATCCGAATTAACCCAAAAGTTAATACGAGTTTACTTTTTAGTCCAAATGACTACATAGCAAATTTCATCGATCTAGCTCAAGTCGTTTTTGAGTTATCGTGTTTACACACAAATCTCAAAAAAAATTTTTCGCATGATCACTATACTTTCTCTGCGAGAAAGTAAAAATGGATATGCCTCCTTTTTGATGCAACGGGGTATTCTACGAGGTCAAAATATAATGAAATCAAGACTTACACCTCAAAGTATAGTTTTCTTGGGGGCCAAAACTAAATTTGGCAAAATCATTTATGGTTTTATTTATGAAAAAACGGAAAAAAGAAAATTTAACGTTAGTGACGTCACACGAATAGTGTGAATAGCAGAGATTAGAAGCGCTCACTTCACGTAGTTCCAGAAAAAGAGCGGCACTGTCGCTCATATTGTATATAACCTTTATTAAAAATGTGGGCAAATCCGTCCTTACGTAATTAATGGATGACCCCTAAGGTACCTGTTCTATGTTAAGAAAAAAAAATATGAAACTATTTCAAAAATCTAAATTTTAAAAAGCTTTTTCAATTTCCCAAAAATGTAAAAAATTGAGCTGTACACCCTTGAATGGAGTTTTCTCATCAATTTTGTTATTTCTCTTATCGAATTCTAATATTAAATGGAATGATTTACAATGGACCAAATGTACTCTCTTTTATTAATTAAAAAATATATTTAAACTTTGGGGTGACCCTTTTTTACGAGGAGCATCAGATAACCTCGCGATTGTAAGAAGAATAAGAATACTTTTAGTTATAACGTAATGAATTTATCTTTCTTTATGTTCGGTTCATGCTAAGGTTAGAAAGTAGATTTATGACAGTTAAAGATCGCCGTCAATGACATTTGATAGACCATAAACTAAAATCGTTCCCTCTTCTTATTCTTCTTCTTTTGTACATATTTTTTTTTAAATATATATATTTTTGGTAGAGTAAATTTATGTAAACAATAGGGTTTTGTCGTGCAAGAGATGGGTGAAATATAGTATGTACGAATTAAAGACAATTGCACATCCTCAGCAAAATATCAACACTTAAACTGCATTAGTTTATTTATAATTAATTATTTAATTGTACCGATAATTGAAACTGGTACGTCGAGTGACTGGTAACATTTAAGTGGTGGAAAGCGACAACTTCCTTGGTATGTATAACACAAACTATCGTTGTTGACAGGCTCTCTTGGTACCAATTTTGGTGATCGCAATGTTAAATAATTTTTATTTAATTAACGAAAGTGAAGGTATCGAAATGCAATGTATAAAATTGTTCTATGCCATGCATAGGAAAGTATATCATAAGCAACAAAATTGATGACAAAACCCCATTAGTGTAAAAATGCTATATTTTTAGTTCCAAACTTAGCCACCTCACAATGCTGTTGTACTCGATACTGGGTACTTATGCTTTAGCATTCGAAAACGTTATATAGTCAGCTGTGAACGAACTACTGTTATTCACGTCCCGTAATACGTCAATAGGCCAGCCAATGGTAATGGTTCACCTACTATTTGCGCATGCGCATTTGTGTAATTTTAAACTTCAAACCTTGATCTGACTTTTCAACCGCCATACATCTTGCACCTTAGTGTAACTCAGTAAATCAACACTTGGAAGAACCATTTGACATATTTAATTTTATAATAAGCTAGTGAATTGACGTGGAAGGCAATATTTTTGTAAAATGACAGAAGAGTTTATATACAACACTCCCACACTATTTTTTATATCTGAAGATGGTCTATTAGAAGAGGCTCCGGAACAAGTAGAGACTTATTTTGGTACGTACAGCATATTAGTTCTAGAATTAAATTCATTAGAAAACAACGTTTATGGAATCTTTATAATAATCTTCTTTCCCAAACAATGGATTTTGCAAACATTTACAGAAAAAGAACATTTTTTTTAAATAGATTATTGGTTTTGACTTTGTCCTTTGCTTAGATCTTTTTAAAACCTAAATTTAATTCCTACTTCGGGTTCAACCTACTTCTAACCTATCTACTTAATAACCTAAAGAAAATGTACGTATATTGAAACAGAGACAGTAGAAAAAGAACACGTGTTAGTGTTTTTATTTATAAGCCCCATGTCTATTTTTTTTGTTTCATTTATCCACTACATTCTTATGTTCTTCCTCAAGAGAAGATGTTTAGTTCTGGTCATAAAATGGCAATAATGGTAATAATGACGTTCCTGGCAGTTAATTAGTGACGTATCTGATCGGTTTCGATCAATATGAAGAATTAAGATAATACGGTAATGTGAGCAAGCATTCTCTGACAAAAGAACATCCCAGTGCAGAGCTTTTGGTACTTTTTAGTCTGTTCATCTATCAAGAAATCGTACTGATCTATTAAGCTGCAAGTCCACTAGGCGGAATCGAATCGAAGGGAATTACTCGTTTCCATATAATTAACTAGAAGGTTACCGAAGGCTCTCTCATTCGTTGAATCGCACCGATTAGGAACTTTCTATTTATTTACATGAAAACAAACAATTCCATTCAGTTTGATTCTGCTTAGTGGACTCACAGCTTTGCACTCCCAATTAGAACAAGACATGTTACCTAAATATTTTGTATCATTACATTTCAAATACAAATGTTGAAACGAAATATGATTAAAAGAACTGCATGTCTTCCATCCTGGTAGCCATCTTGACAATACCATTTCAACGTTTCATTGTTCTTTCTTAATTGTGTTAGTCTTGAGGTAGACCTCGAACAGAGGCTATAACGTCGACATTATCAAATAAAAAAGAATAAATTAATTAAGGCAACATCTGTCTGATTCAAGTGAAAATATCCTGGATCTAATCCTTCTCTTACATTAGAAAATTGTAAATAATAACTCAGTCGCTTAAGTGGATGTTTACAGAATTGTTGTTTTTTTTAATAAATTGATTTTTTAAATTTATTACAGAGGGTAATTATGAATTGGAACAATTTCAAACCCATAGACATGAACAAACTAATGATAATGACGATGAAATTTTGGAAACATTTCATACACCACTGAAGACTGAAGGTAAGTTAAGGCAATTAGAGAAACTTAATATTGAGAATGTTTTGTTTACTGAATCATAAATTGAATTATTATTTCAGATGAACCTCCTACAGCGCTCATACGAAAATCTATGAGCATGTGTAATTTGCCTTTATATATAAAAGACGAAGTAGATAATTTACAGTAAGTACCTTGCTCATATGCTTTATGTGAAAATTGCATGTATCTTTTGCTCAAATTTCTAGATGTGCGATGGACAATTTGAAAATGTCTCCATCTCCCAAAGATGCGGCACACCAAGATCCAATTGACCTTCCTCTGTTCAAATCTAAACCAAGATCCATGTCAAAGGTAACTTATGATGCAATCAATATTCTACTAACTCATTTCCTGTGTGACAAAACCATTGTTTAGTTTAATAAACAAATAACTATCAAATACAATACAATACTTACTATGAAATTATTATTGTAGAGCATACGTATTAGTGAATTTATTTCAACTATTCTAAAGCTTTTTGCAAGATAAACAAGCTTTTACTATACACTTGCCCTTACATTTGAACAAAAACTTGAAAATGTTGATTTTTAAGAATAGAGAATACAAATACTGGTATATAAATTTAAAACGCAATGGTTAATGTTAAAGAACATACACAGTGGCTTATCTTAAAATTATTAAAATTCTCACAATCATCTTTCCATAAATTTATAAAAATTAATTTCTAAAACTTTTAAATCTTGCTGTTTAGAACATATTGTAGCAGTTCAGAGTAATTGATCTACATCTGTAATGAATTATTTTAGGATCGTCTCGACAAATTATCACAACCTAGAAAATTTAATTCGACTGAAAACCTAAAGCTTAAAAATGATTTTATAAGTATGGCTGAAGCAGTAAACAAATTTCAAAAAGGAACTCCTATTAGATTCAGAAGTAAACCTGCCAAAGAAAGACCAATTTTGCCAAAAATTAATGCATACATGCAATACACCATTCCGCAATCTCCTAAATTTGCGACTAGAGAAAGGAAACGGACAATACACACCTTAAGTCAAAAAGACCTGGAAGAAAAGGAAGTGCAAGAAATGAAAAAGTAAGTAAAACTAAAAGTTTAAATGCAACGTTTTAGATATTTTCTATAAATTTCTGCATGTCAATTATTATTCCATTTTAACAAGACAAATAATTTATTGCCATTAAAATAACTAAAATTATCTTTAGGTTTCAAGTCAAAGCTCGTCCTGTGAATAAGAAGATATTTGAAAGTCCTGTATTTGGTGTAGCTCCTGCAATAAAAAAATGTACTGTAATAGAACCTTTTAAACTGACGATGCCTACTAAAAAGGTTACTTCTCCAATGAAGGAAAAGATTCCTGTATTCCATGCAAAACCTGTACCTAAATCTGTTCTGGAGCCCCCTAAGCCGATAATCAGACCAACAAAAATAACTCAGACGTACACTCCTAAATTTTCTAAACGTTTGCAAATGAAGGAAAAGAAACCAGAGGTAGGTACATTTAAATGTGGTAGTAAAATTTTATATTTTTTAGGTGTTGTTGAGGTTTTAATTTTTATTTTAAAAATGTAAAGTTACGTAAAAAAAAACTCCGATCAAAAAAAAAAACCAATACATCCCGTAATGCATTAACATATTATATTTGTCACAAGTTTAATAGGGTTCCAACATGAAAGGCCTTAAATGTAATTTGTTATCTTATAATTCATTTTTAGCCTTTAAAAGCATTACCCTTGACACAACCGGATTTCAAACTGTCAAGAACGCAACCACAACCATTTAGCTTTGAAAGTAGAGATAAATTAATGATGAAGCACAGAGAAAATTTTGTAAACAAGGTAAATTTTTTTTAATTTTCTTATAAATATTGTTTAATGTACCTTAACAATTTTTTTGTTACAGGTTCTGGAAGAAGAAAAGAAGCTTCGTGAATTTCACGCCAAACCTCCACCAAAATATATTTTTAAATCACCGTTATATAAAAATCGGTCAACTGATAGTTTAACTTCAATAGTAAGTTTCTTGCATAGCCTGTTCACTGACTTTTTTGTTAAGAACTTGGGGCATCATCTTATATCATTTTTTTCTTTCACAGAAAAGTGAAGGCTCAGAAAAAACTATTCCACAGTTCAAAGCTAAACCAGCAACTGTTTTAACTAAAAAACCATTTGAGCCACTCAAACCTGAACGAACTTTATTTGAGATTACTGATTTTCAACTAAATACTGACAAAAGAGCTAAAGAAAGGCAAGAATTTGAACAGAAGTTGAGAGACAGGGAACAAGGACTGATTCTTTTGCAAAAGGAGGTAAAAGCAACCACTCATGCATAATTTATAATTACTGATTCATGATTTTTATTATCTAGAGAGACGAGGAAAAGTTACGACTTGAACAAGAAGCAACAGCAAGGTTAAGAAAGGAAGCCACTCATAAGGCACAACCTGTGCGACAATTCAAAAAGTTTGTCATTCAGCCTTCTTCAAAAGTTGTAACCGAGCCAATAAGTCCTAATATTGGAATTGTTCGAACCAGAAATAAGGAAAATGTGGAAACATTCATCAACTAATTTTAGTTTTTACATTTATATAAATATCCCACTAACTAAAATCAGTGAATAATAATTTTAAGTAACTCTATGATTGTATTCAATGCTAAAACGAATAGGTGAAAAATGACATACATCTAAGTTCTATGATAGAAAAGTGGTCATTTATTTTACATATGATTGCTTTTTAATCCTCCAATCTTTTTTTTTTAACTATCGCTTATGACAAGTTGTCTTTTCCATGTACTTTATTATTCTGACAGAAGTGGATTTTTTTATTTAATCATTTATAAATTTGCAGATGTAGAATTAATTCTTAAACATTCTTGGACTAAACTGCTCTGATAATCTCTGGACTTATCACTGTTATGTTTGTTTTGAACATTATTTAAGTGTTTTATAATTTATATTTATATATGTGAATTACCGACTTTCCTTCCCATGGATGTCATTTTCCCTCACACTGTGTAAAAATGGAACATACTACCTAAAACATGGATCTAAATGGTCAACATAGGAATTTAAGGTTTTGTTAACGAGAAATGTTATTTATATAGAAAATAAACATTCAATTCTAGGATTATTCTTTATTGGCAGACTCAATTTGAACTGGTATTCTATCACCCCATTTGGAAGATCTGGCGCAATGATAAGTAGTCCTAAAACAATATAAATACATAACACTAAGTAAATATGAACATATAATAATTCAATAAAGAAATATACTCACTTTCCGTGTTTTGCTGCTGTAAATATTACTTCTTCCAATTTCTTATTAGCTGTGCACATTCTGCAAACTGAATGCTTTGACCTTACTAATACTTCTCGAACTAACCTTGGCCATTGTTCATCGTTTGCTTCTCGTTTACCTGCAATATGTGCATTAATGTTTTAAGTTGTGATATACCACCTGTCCTTTTTACATTTAATCATATATGTGATTTTATGTATAGATAGAGATATTGATTGTTAATTTCTTCAACGTTTTTAAATTCGAAAACTTAAAGATAAATAGTGTCTCTCTAATGAAGGTAATTTTTTCGTGCTTTATTTATACATCGAGATTTTATAGTAAAATAAATATTTTCAAAAAATATTAATTACGCACTTAAAACACGTATTTAGAATACCATCGAAACAATTTCGTTATGAAAACGTGAAGAGAATCAATTTTTATTTTTATAATAAGATCCTTTATCTAATTCTGATTTTGAAAACTATATGTTTATCTTAACTAACCTTTTTTTAAAACTATGTATGAATAAAGTTCCTTCTCTACCACAACTGGCTTACCAAATGGTAATGTAAAATATGATATTGCAAAATTACATGGTGTGTGATCGTTGGCTAAGAACCTAGGGCAAACCGCATCGTGTGGACACTGAAAAAATATGTTTAATATGGGTTGGTAATAATAATCTTTAGACAATAAACTTACTGGACTAAATGCATGTCCTTCGCTTTCAGCCTCCTTGATTTGCAATATAAAGTCTCGAGCTTCATTAATTACCTAAGAACATAATTTACATAGAAAAACGTAGCGTTAATATTTGATTGTACTTAATTCCTCCGATATTGAATCATACCTTAAATCCAGCATTAGTGCCATGCTCAATTAATACCAAATATTTTTCTGTTTTATTCCACAACCTTAAAACTGTTTCCATTCTGGTATCAAATGATGGTAATTCTAACAGTGAATATGCTGATACAACTAAATCATACGTAATCTAAAATATGATGTTTTTAGAGAAATAGAGCAATTATCATTAATTGACATTTTGTAACTTCTATATATTATTATAACTTGCATTTTGATGTGGAAGAAACTGCCTATAAAATACTCCTTTAACATTACTGTTCTTATTGCCTCTACCTCCTTGTAATAATATTAGAGCTAAATCGTTCATATCAGCAGATGAATCAACATTGAAATATTCATACAAATCGTTTTTCCAAAAAGATCTAGCGGCCCTGTAATAACACCTGTAATTTTAGTTTCAGAACTAAACTAAATAATTGATTTTGTCTCCTTATGGAAGTAGGATTTCAATAGTTTTCAGGTCATAAAATACTACAGTAAAATCTCGAGTATAATACGCATTTTTTTCTCATTTTTCTTACCGAATATCTAGGGTGCATATTATACACGAGTAATGACAGAAAAATCTAAAAATAGTGGTTATTCGCCTAACCAACACATATTTACTAGAAAAAGTATTAGTGCGTATTATACTCGAGGATTATTTTTTCGGGAATTATATTTTTAAAAAGGTGGTACACGAGTACGTTATTATATTGAAATTTTATGGTAATTAGCTAATATTGGCAACTAAATAGAAAAAGTATGCTCTGGAAATTTAAATTTATTTTTAGTGATTTTATAGGTGGACCAGTGAGTTAGTAAAATGATGCAAATTCAACTAATTTGAAAGAAATTTAAAAGTTGTAGCCTTTTTTGATGTGGGAAGAGTTTTCTTTTTCGATATCTTAAAATTTGTTAATTCTGTTAAGAAAATTATTTTTTATAACTTACCACAGAAATCATTGTATGTGATTTCTGTGTAACTTACCAAGTTGCTGTTCCCACACCTGATCCAAAATCAAATAAACTCTTTGGTTTAAAAGCTTTATCTCTTGACTGAATTTCCGAGAAAATTTTCACTAATACTGCGTATTCTGGTGCACAGCGACCAATCAGGTAAACTAAAGAATTGTACTGGTTGTAATTAATCGATTTCCAGTTATAAACTTTTTGTTTCATCATAAAATCCAGTTTATCCTGAATCTTTCGCTTGAAATTCACATCATCTTCTTCACTATTTATTTCCATATGTCTTTGCTGTAATATTATTTTGTGCATTAACTTCTCTTGCGTTTTCACTAGTTGTTCTCTTTCCATGGGTGCCACCCTCGATTGTAAATGTCGAACGAGATCTATGCTATCTTTGGCAATTTTTTTCAATGGAAAATCTAGATATAATAAACGGTACTTATTATTGAAGATATATTTTGGGACAAAAGAAGGAAATTGAAGATTACAACTAGTTAAGGGAAATGCATACCTGCACATACGTTTTCAATTGCTTCAACATATTCTGAAGGTAGTTCCATTGTTTTGGGCTTTATGATTCCGGGATGTCTTCTAGGTTTGTACACCTCGTTTTCTATATCTTTGCTCACCTCATTGGAAAGTATAACTGCTGGCTTCGAAGAATACTGAAACCATTAATAAGTGTTCGTTTCTTACTTTCGGTTTATGGTAAAATACAAATTTAAATAAATGACTATTGAAATCGTTACATACTTTACGCCATAACGTTCTTGAAGAATACTTTAAACACCTAGTAGTCATCATTCTTGTTTTAAATAGAATATAAAGAATCCGTGTTTGTTTATATTTGATTCTGTCATGGGATTAGTTGAGGTTAGGATTGCATTGACACGTGACGTTGCCGATAAAGAAGAATTTTGCGTATAAACTGGTCTAGAGATGTGTATGATTTATAACGAATCCGAATATTGGATTATTATCAAGTTGATTAATCAAAATAATAATTATTATCCTGTAAAACACGCAATATATGAGAAAACATGTCGTCAGTACCACGCACTATGGGTTATACGACTGAAATATTAGCTACAAATTTTTTTTGAAATTTCATAATAAAAATATTTATATTCAGGTTTAAAATTACAAAATAATGAATTAATTTCTGTGAAATATTTTCAAAAGTAAAAAAAAATATATAAATGTAACCTACAATTTTGCCATATTTTAAACTAATCCTCATTATTTAATGGAAACATGTCTAAAAAAACTCTAACTTCAAACGAATGAAGGGAAACGTGGTAGTACAGAAGAGAATCCACTGTTAAATCTAAATTTGCCATACGACAACGATGACGATTTATTAGAACTAAATAGACTCCTTGAAGACAATGATATATTAATGAAATGTGTATGTATATTTTTCTTTGTTGACTGGTAGTAGCATTGATATTGAATTTTTATTTTTAGGTAAACTATATGAACTCAGTGGGAGAGATGAATACCAATGATTTTATACAAAGGAGTATATACTGTGACTGATGAGGGGATACCTCGCTGCTGTGCACCAAAGCGGCACTTATTTAAACATTCCGCAAGCGGAAATGGCGGGAGATTCAAATCAACCCGAAACTCTTTTTGGCCAAAATTACCTGTGATCGTCTAGTATTTGGTAGGAACCCTTTTTCGTTGTTTTCGTAGCATCCCAGAATTCGTAGGCAAAGTCACGTCAAAGAAAATTACGCCATTAAGGTGAGAACTGTT
>JAWQRP010000734.1:0-24374 GCA_033557875.1 Quadriops clusia
AACAAATGAACAACGCGCTTCTCTTAGTTGACGTCGTTTTGAAACAAATGAACAACGCGCTTCTCTTAGTTGACGTCGTTTTGAAACAAATGAACAACGCGCTTCTCTTAGTTGACGTCGTTTTGAAACAAATGAACAACGCGCTTCTCTTAGTTGACGTCGTTTTGAAGCAAATGAATAACGCGCTTCTCTTAGTTGACGTCGTTTATATAAATATTTATAATACAATTGATTTTGGATAAAGCGATCAATTTATTATACCGATATTGGTATATTCAAAAGGAACCCCCTAAAATTAAGGAAACATAGGGGCGTTCGCGTACATCCAACTTTAAAGTAAAAAGCGCATAAAGAGCGATATCTGGCGGAATATTGAAAACACAACAGTTCCAAGTTTCCGTGGATGTTCATAAGTCATTTTAAAAGCCGGCGAACGGCCGTGCGAAGGGGAGGAACAATAATATTTATTGTGTTTCGGCGAAATGGATTGCGATTTTTATAGTTGTTAGAAGGAGCATTTGCGAAGTTTTTACTTGCGAACAGATATGTTTCCGATTGCAAAAAAGCCGCCATAAAAATAGTTTATTGCGGCTGGCGCTTCTAACGTAATTTCCAGGATTTCCAAGACTAATTTTTTAAAACATTTATCCCTCGCCGCGTATCCCTGCGCAATTGATATCGCTGCATTGTCGGAAATACGAGACCCAATGTAGATTAAAGCCCTGCGGATATGTAACCAATATGTACATTTGAATTCATTTACTATTGTGTCCTCTACAATCAATGAGCAGAACGGTAAATACGCTGTGTGGTTAACAACTATTTTTTACGTTTTGGACTTTATGATTCCTGAAAGTGAAACCTAGCTGATGTATAAAAACCAATACTTCATTTAACAATGTTTGATTAGTTAAAAATATGTGATCAAATTGTTTTCGATTGAATATTTTCAAGTGAATATTTTCAATTGAATATTTTCAATTGAATATTTTCAATATTCCAGATAATTATTTCGAGCTATTATTTTTTTTATATGCGTAGATAACGATGTATGTGTCTATGTCTGTGTGTAGTATGTGTTTGTGTAGTGGGTGTGTTTGTGAGAGTGTGTGTGTGCGTACGTATATGATTGATGCAAGAACATCATCGGCGAAGTGGAAGTGGTTTTATTAATTGCTGTAGCCCTTATGAATGGGTAAGCGGGGCCGCAAAAACCCCCATAAAAGTGGCGCTTTGTCAGGCGGCGAGATGGGATTTTTATTTTGGATTTGCTCGGGATAAGTGTTTGCGGCCCAACCATGTGTGAATGAGCAATTTCGGGAGCGCAAAAAAGAATGCGGCTTCCTACACTGACGCGTTGACATTTGTCACTTAACTTGGGCAATAAAACAAAACTCTGGCTTCGGTCTTCGAATCGATAACTCGCCACTTGCTCCTCTAGAGGAAATCGCCGATGAGCGAGGCCAAATGAAAACCGAGATTAAAAGAATATTTAATTTTTATGAGATTGTATAACAGCGAAAATTATTTATTAGAAAAAAACTGTTATAATGTTAACTGGTGATTTTTGTTAATTGATTTTTTTTTAAATTTTCAAAAGTCTCAATTAATTGGACTTCCTCATTTCCTTTCTGCATGAGAAACCGCCTTACAGCTTCGATGCATTTTTTCGCTTCCTAATGGGAAACTTTCATAACTTCCTCTTCCGAATCAGAATTCTCCGATGTCAACTAAGTAAACTTTTCTAAAATATTAGATTCATAATCTTTGTCATTATTTTGAATACAAAGAAGATGGTCGTCTATATTTTTGAATTCTTCGTAATTTTAGACCGAAGGAAAATTTTCCATAGATTCTTCACGGTCCTCCTCAAGTTCTTCCTCTTGGATACTCTGAGCATGAAATCCAGCATGCAGAAAACAATTTTTTATTGTTTTTTGGCTGATCGCACACCAACTTTCCGATATTAAATTTACTGCTTCAGAAAGTTCACTTTTGCGGCAATATCACTAGCAGTTGAAGATGTAGAAAACACATTCTCTTCAAGTTTTTGCAGAATATGGGTAACAAGTTTTGTACGATAATGTCCCTTTAGATTTTTTATAATACCCATGTCCATTGGTTGAAGCACACTAGTCATATTTGGTGGCAGAAATCCAAGATAAATATTTTTCAATTTAATTAATGGATGAGCACGACAATTGTTCACAAACAAAACTATTCTTTTTTAAATTGTCTGTTCTATTATTTTAGCCACTGTTGGAATATATCCCCTGTTATCCAAGCATTTTTATTTGCATAGTAATCTAATGGTAATGCATCCATTCGGATACCATTAAAGCAGCGTGGTTTTTGCGATTTTCCGATTATTAACAATTTTCTTTACTCTCTTCCTGACATGTTTGAGCAACATAAGAGTGTGACACAATCCATTGCTTTTTTCGATCCTACAATTGCACTTTTCTTGTAACACAGAGATCCATCTGGCGTAGCTCGGTAGCATAAACTGGTTTCATCTGCATTATAGATGTCATCTTCAGAAAATCCATTTAACAGTTCTTGAAGTTTAGTCTCTTTCCAATTTTCGGCACTTTCTAAATCGGCACTTCTCCATGAGCTCGCTGAAATTTAATTTCATTACGTACTTTCCATCGGTTAAACCATCCATTAGTTGCCGTAAAGTTTTCCTGGCCCATTTTTTTTGCAAAATCTTCTGCTTTTTTCGTCAGTAAAGGACCACTTACATGCGTACCACGTGCAGTGACAACAGAAAAACATTCATTCAGAGCTGACTCCACGTTGTGATTCTTCCCTTCTCTTTTTCTTTTCACTTGACATTTTTTTGATGCAAATTCGAAATCGGCGCGATATTGTGCTTCATGCCTTAGCAAACTCCCAATTGTTGTTTTAGATACACCAATTTCAAGGGATAATTGGCGATATGAAGTTTTAACTGGAAGATTTTTCATTTTATCCAAAATGAAATCTTTTCCTTTAAACTTAAATCCTTTCGAGGCATTTTTATAATACAAGTGCATATACACCTACAAACACAAAGCAACTGAACACAAATTATAGATTTTTTTACTTATAGAACCATAATAAGCTATTATACATTCCCAATATGTAATATGCGTCAAAGATCATTGCAAATATAAACAGGGAATACATAATACTTCTAAAGCAAAACCTCTTAGGTAAAAAAAGAATGTAAATATTCATTTTAAATACGTAAATACAAAGCAACTTCAAAGGTCATAAACATGAAAGTTTTTTAGTGATTCTGAAAATGTGTCCTAATTATCCGGAGTTTTGTCCTGGTTAACCGGGTTTATTTATATAGATAAATATAGATATGATTCGGTAATTTCACATTTCACATTTCACCGGTGTCCCGAATAAACGGATTCCACTGTATTTATAAAAAAAAAATATATATACATATAAAACATTGCATTAAAGAATCAATCGTTGAGTTTGATTATTAAATATATTTAAATAAAAAATAACTGAACTAACGTAACGAACAAACTTTAATCCATTATGTATGTCAATAATTATAATTTTATATTAATAACTTGAATAAGCATAGCAATTGACCATTGGTTAAATATTCTGTAGAATATAGGTATATACTTGCCGCAGTTAAATATAGCAACTAGTTTATGAAGACTATTGAGTATTTCAATATTTAAAATAAAATAGCATAAAGGTAATAAATTCAACGAGGATAGCAAATGAATCATTGATCCCAATTTAGACGAAGAGTGTACGTGTATAAAGATAAACCTTTATTTCAATGTTTTGTACCTTTCCAAATAAATTACCTGGCCTTCCCTTTAATTCTCCAGCAACATTTGTTCCTACTGTGCATAAAATCCATACGATATTAACTACATCAACGTGCAGGTATATTATGATGTAAAAGTAGTAGAACCCCCGAAGATCCGTAAAAATTGATTCTCATTACATTACATCCAACATCAGGCAATACATTCATCAACTTCGTTGCGGGTTTCTTCGTCGCTGGCGACTTCCTTGAAATCTCGCATTCAATACTCGCTGACTGATCTATCAAGCACCAGGTTTCTACCAGCCACCAGCAACCAGCCGTCAGTAATCAGCAACAGCAGCGTCAGCAGCAAACCGTAACAAGCAACCAAGAACCAAGCAGCAACCAACAACCTATAACCTGCACCGACGATACGTAGCAAATAACCAATATTCAACAACCAAAAGCCAACGACCAAAAGCCAACGAGCAAAAACCAACGACTAAAAGCCAACGACCACAAGCCAACGACCAAAAACCACCGACCAAAAGCCAACGACCAAAAGCCACCGACCAAAAGCCAGCAACCAACAATCAAGAGTCAACATCAGTCCTCATACATCAAGAACTGCGAAGCAAGGTGGATGAGGAACAGATAAATGAGGAAATGCGAGCGCGGAACCCAATTATGATCCGCACTCTAATTTCGCAATGGGCGGTCGTCAGGGTCGATCCTCGGCCACAAGAGTACGAAGACAAGAATGAATATCCCACTGAAGCAATCTGCTATCCGGAGACACATGCTCGCATCCATGGCAGCAAAGCAGCAGTGAGTTTGGTGGCACGAGTTGAAGAAGTGGTGGCCGACAATCCGCTCTTCGAAATGACTCTACCGAACGGGACACCTGTACCTGTATAAATGTGAATGTAGACATGAGGCAGGTGCAAATACTTCTTCGGCACAGGAGAGATCCACGGCCACGTTCTTCGCCGAACAACCGGGTTCATGCTCGCTCTTCCCTCAGCTGTTACCTTATACCAAGATACCCACTCTACATGCCGCATAATATTCCTTCTTTGGGTTCCTCTTTCGGCTACTTCGGCCACGGCAACCAAACTCGACTGTCGAGCGGTCGGCTCAACCACGCAACAACAAGGCGAAAAATTACAATGCACAATTCTCAACAAAGGAATGTAAATTGCAAAGCATTTCTAATGGTACTCGTATAAGGCCCCGACCAATTATTATTTTTAACAGTTTGTTACCTTTTTCGTTCTCGCCTTGTCTTTGCCCGATGACGTGAATAACTCAACAAGTTGTATCTACTTACATAGCACGAGCCAAAGGCAGGTGCTTCTACTATCCTGCTCCCTCAGGTTTCTATCTCTTTCTGCCGCGTAAAGCCAAATATGCGCACATAAATTATTCACACAAATCTTATCTCAATAAATCCAATGACAGCCGCCAGATGTTGCGCACGAAAAAATCAACCAAACATTCAAATTACTTAGGCATAGTTTATTTAATTCTTTATTTTGTATCATTAAAATTTTAACATTAAGTCCCTTTGCTATTAAAATAATTAGACTAAAACAGAACCTACTACGTAATATCTACATACATACATAGCAATCCTTATAGAGTAACAGATCTAACAAAACGCAAGACTTTAACTTATTACAAAGAATTATGTACATTTTCTTTTAATTGCATAAAATAATTATTATTAAACTACGTACGTACATACATACACAACAGGATTATTTACAAAGGCATCTTTGGTATTCTCAAGCTGTACGAGGTTTTGACAATAGTTTTCTACGCACGAAAAATTATTATTTCCTTTTTGCCATTTAAATTGTAATTTTTGTCAAAATATTTTAAATACAAGTATACTAATTTAGACATGAAATAAAAATATACGAAATTAAAATGATGATTTGAAGAAAATATATTTAATTTGAAGAAAATATATTTAATTTGAAGAAAATATATTTAATTTGAAGAAAATATGTTTAATTTGAAGAAAATATATTTAATTTGAAGAAAATATGTTTAATTTGAAGAAAATATATTTAATTTGAAAAAAAAAAGTTAATTTGAATAATTTTAAATCCTGAAAACAGTTGCTCAAAACCTACTCTTCTAAAACACGAAAATGTCCCCAAAAGTGGGACACAAGTGCAATTTTTTTTACAGTGAGTACACTAGAATTTTTTTAATGACAACTTGGTAACGTTCTGCAATATTCTTTGCAAGAGGCAAGAGATATTTCTTTGCTGTTATTATTGAGATAAGCAAATGAATTAGACTAGACTGGTCCACTGTCCCTTTTCTACACAGGAGTACAGAAAATAAAATTGAGTAAAATAATAATAAAAAATTAAAAACACATTGAACATGTATAAAAAAACAAGATTCGAAAAACCTCTACACGTTAAAGGTAAATAACACTTTTTAATATAAATAATTAAAACAAAATTATTGTGAAAATAATAAAAAAATAGTAAAACTAATTAATAAAAATAATTCATAATAGAAATAATTAGTGAAAACAATAAAAAATACTTGGCCAATAAAGCGTAATTTGCAATTAAAATTCAAGTACTAGTGCTTTGGTTATTAATAGTGTTTTATACAATTATTTAAAATAGGTCATAAAAATAGAGTTAGACTAGTTTTGGACGCATTATACCTATTTCTGTTTACTTTAAAATATGGACGGATTTATATGGCCACGTGCGATATTCATAATGGCACTTTGTGACGTACGGGAAATAATCTTTTCCTAAGTTAATTATGAACTACAATTTTCACCGACATATTTTTAGCTACTACTGGTCACCTCCGCCGATGTAATTTCCTCAGCAGGTCTACTATTGCTATTGTTGGTATTCTTGTAAATTAAGGCGGTGTCTGCCAGGGAAGTTTGAAATTCATCCCGCGAGAGGTCGCCGCATTTCTGAATTTCAGAAGAGTGCCTGTTGTGGTAAATTGACGGCAGCATCGTCTCGGGCGCTGATGGATGTTGGCTCTCCCTGTGCCGCCTGAGATCAACTTTTCTCTGAAACGCTTTATCGCACAAGCCGCAAGAAAAGGGTTTATACCCGGTGTGCTTGCGCATGTGGGTTATAAGGTTCGAAGATTGAGAGAAGGCCTTGGAACACACTACGCACTTATGTGGTTTTTCACCTGAAACAAAAGAAAGTATAAGTAATAATTGAAAGCAGAGAGTCAATGATTTTTTTAGAATAAATGTTTTTTTTGTAATAAATATTTCAGAAGTGGTTGTATAGTAAATGTTGTAAAGCTGGGCACAAGTGTTTGAAATGCACATGTGTGCCAGCAATCTGTCAAGTTCACACGGTGGGCAGTAAAGGGGCAAGCGAAGAGGGCAATAAAATGATTCATAAATCTGTGGAACGCCGAATAAAGCAGGACGCTCCACTAAATAATTGATATAAATGGGGTGCGTTCCTAATGATATTGCGTGCGTTTTGATGTGTAGATTTGTGTTGGTCGTGACACATGTGTCGGCTGTTTTGTGGGATGGGATCAAAGGGACACGACATTCACCGGTTTAGATAACGCTTTTATTACTCAAAATAGAACGAACGCAAACATTAAGAAATAAGTGCTAAATTGTAGACTGCAGATTTCCCCACAATATTGGAAAAAAATGTTTGAATAATAAAGTTACAAACTTTAAAGAAAATTGCGATGTATTTTGCGTGACAAAAAGTGGATAGTTTTCAAGAAATTCGCTTTACGCAGAACTTAAATAAGTAATGAATTACAAAGCGGAAGGTCGTACAGATGCAGAAGAGGCGATTCGCGCCTTAATGAGCAGTTTGCTTATGCAAATTACAAAGCGGAATCCCTCGCAGGTAAACCGATGTTAAATAACGATTTAATGAACACGTATACGGCTCTGTATGCAACGTATCGGAAGGAAGTGCACTAAGCGGCTGTCACAAGGGTGGCAGCACTGTTGCTCGCCCGCCAGCTTCCGGTTCAGCACACGACTCCACGCCCCCTGGCGGCCGCGAGGCACGCGAGCCGCACTTTGTTTTATCTCCCTTATTATCGCTCGTCGACTGTCACTTGTTCCTTTTTCTCGCTTGTTTGGCGCCTACTGCGATGAGAAAGCGAGATTTGTGCACACTTGAACAAATTTAGCGTTCGGATGTTTTATGCTTAAGAAACCGTATAATTATTTTATGTTTATGTTGACTATTTGTTTTCTTTTAATCTTTTTATTATGAAATTAATTTGCATCCATGTGTAGTATATTTAACATATTTATACTTTATTTAAAGGAAATCTTCTCCCCTAAAGATCTGTTTAAATACCTGTCAAAATTGATGATAATTTTTCTGTTGCAAAACTCCTTGTCAAATTGAAAGTAATTATGATTTTTGTAGTTCCACATTGTGTCTTAAGTTTTTTTTTGTTTTGGATATATGGGTATGAATTTTTTTATAAATTCTATTAAGTGATTGACTAATGCAGATCTTTGCAATTTTATTGATAAAAAACTTAGTCCGGGTTTTAGTTTATCCGGGTATTATCGGTTGTCAAAAACTTATAACTTTAAAATTTTTGATTTTCGCGGATGAACGAGATTTACTACATCCGGATTCAAGCATTTTTTAATGAATAATACAGTTTCACTTTTATTAATAAAAAAATCCTTAAATTTGGTTAACCCCGGTTGTACTAAATCTCGTTCAACCGTGAAAATCCTAAATTTTGAGGTTATAATTTTTGACAACCGCTAATACTCGGATTAACTGAAACCACGTTAAACTTTGTTTATGAACAAAACTGATAATGTTTACTATTAATACCTACCATATATTTATATCCCTTATTTAGCAACTCTGTCTCTTTATTATCCAAAGTTATGCTGCAGAGATTGGTATTTAAATCTTTTACAAAATTTATTTTCAATGAACAGAACATCATTGTTTTTATTTTCTTTTCCTTTAATTCTCTTTTCATTTTTTTTGTCTACTTGTTACTGATACTTTGTTCTCTCAGAGGGTCAACCTATCAGAACGGTTTACCCTGCGGTATGAAGGATAGATGATAATCAGACACAGAAAATTTCTGCAGATTGCGCAATTAACAGAATGATTAATACAGTCTCGATGCCTTGCGATCACCTTGACGCGCCAATAATAGGTGATAGGGTAATTAATTGGGATGACATGCGGATCGAGGCAGGCGGGTAATCACGGCCGGCCGCGATGGCAAGCCCGCATCAAGACAATATCACACATGCGAACGCTACGCGCCTAGGACGCGAAGGTGCGACGCTGTCGCCCTCTCTCTCCCCCAAACTCGCGCTCTCGCTCGCACTGAACAGATTAACACCCATTTCGCGCGATAAGCGCGAAACAAAAAGCGAACGATCGGCGAAAACACCTGCCGGTTATGCAACAATGGCGCCTTGTCATCGGCCTTGGTTTTGACAGCTAGTGGTGCCAACCGTGAACGATGCGAGGGCTCTAGCCTTCTAACTAGACGCTACGTCACTGCTATAGTTTTCACTCGTCGCAATATATTTTTATGGTTTTTTTACTTATTTCTTTTTCAGTTTTAAATTTTGATAACAAAATCCACTTTAAATTTTGATTTACTATTTCCTATTGTTGTTGTATTCTTTTGTTATTTATAGAATCAATATTAACATTTTATGTGTGTTTGCTATTTTCTGGACTACTGATTTGCTTCGAACGATAACTTGGCAGAATTATTTTATGGATTATTCTTAATAATTTATTTTTAGATAATAAAAGTTCCTCACTGGAAAATTTATGTAAGAACATGTAATATACAATTGCAAAAATTACGAAACTTGTAAAACGCCTTTGATTTTGTAATTTTCGTTTTGTTATGTTATTAGTTGGTATTGTTATTTAATTATTTGACGTTGTTATTCTATTGTTATTATCATTCTTTATAACGAGGATATGATACAAGAATAAATTCCGGGAGAATAAATAAATAATTACCATGGAAGTCTATTCATAGCATTACTTGTACGTGCATGCGATTAATTACTAATCGTTAAATCTGACTCGGTGAGTATTTTTAAACATCAAGGCTCGAAATAACTCAGTTATTTTATATTTTATTGACCCTTCATCGGCGACATAGGGCTTGTCCATGTACCCTAGAAGTTACTGTCATTTATATAAAACAAGTGTATCTCTAATTTAGTTGAAACGATCACAAAATATTAGTTTCAACTACTGGGGCTAAAAAGTCAAATTAATTTGCTAATTAATTTACTATCTATTGCATGTATAGGTGCACTATGTACGTAGTAATAGTTTAGTTCCGTTTCTCACTTTGCCGGCTAAAAATTAAAATTAAAACCAGCCTTAATAATTATAATTATAACCGGCTAGCCATCATTGGAGGCCGTCACCAATTCGACGATTGATATCCCCCCATTGGAGATCCCGCAGATAATTTAACTGAAAATTACAGTATTTTTCCGAGCGGTATAGTGCAGTTATGGAACGGCGCCAAAGGATCATTCCGATCTTTCAATCTACTCTCAGGGCACCTTTCATCTAATGCATGTAGCAGGTCCCATTTCCATCGCTCAATTGCTCGCTGTTACGAGCAACTCACTTAAGTCTAACCTTTGGGATACCTTATAATAAATTCTTACTATAAATGTTCTTATTATAAATGTTCTTATTATAAATGTTCTTATTATAAATGTTCTTATTATAAATGTTCTTATTATAAATGTTCTTATAATAAATGGTATTATTATAAATGGTATTATTATAAATGGTCCTATTTTAACTGGTCCCATTTTAAATGGCTCTATTATAAATGGTCTTGCAATAAGTAGTCGTATTATAAATGGCCTTCTTACCAAGTTTCTAATAGCACGCCGACTAATAGCAATCCTAATACTTCCTAATAGCAATGCCCTAATAGCCCAGCGTATGATCTTCCGCCTCGTAATGAGATTACTGTTTTAAGGATTCGTTTAGGATTTAATCGCAATATGATTCGTTCTAATCTCTAAATGGAATTAAGCAAGCGCAAAAATAACACACCACGTCCTCTGTAATCCAAAAACTCTGTAATTCTGTAATTTAATTAGACAGGCGCTGTACGTATGTAGATCGTGATCTCACCTCAATATAATTTTCAATTCATCAAGCTAAACACAACCTGCCCATTGTGTTAGCTCGAGCCAGCCATAGCCGCCGCTATCGGGCAAAATATCGCTTGTCGAACGGATAAATATAATTTAGTAATTGCTTCGTTGCTCTGTGTCTTCGCATTCCCTGCATTTATGCACATTACTTGCTTATGAATAATGCATTTGATGCGATGTTCATAAAATCGCACATCAACTTTGTTAATTTCTTTTCAATGTGCAGCAATCTTTTAATTTTATCTTAAAAAAAACACATGTTTCTCACAAATAATGTGAAGACAAATATTGCAATTTTAACAAATAAAATATAAACAGAAATGCTAAATCAAGTGTAAAATCATGATATTAATAATACATTACCGTGCTGGTATCAGCTGTTGCAGTGCGTTTTTTTATTATAGTGGTGGTCTTTTTTGTAACTTTACGCTATTAAGTATCTCTTTTCCCTTTGAATTTAAATTAATGTTGCTTTAGCGACTTGTGACTTCTCTCCGTAGATCTTTTCCTTTCGAAGATCTTCCTTCTTGTTTCTCGTTTCTTTTCTTTTCATTCTTGATAGTTTTTTGCACGTTTTGAGTTTAACCATTTCAGGTATAATTTATTTTTATTTTATTAAATTACTGTTTAAGAAATGATTATCAATAAAATAAATTTTTCTTCTTACAGTGTATAATACAGCATTGTAGAAACAAAGATTGGGTAAGTTTCAATTTTTAATATTATGGAAATACCAATGTTTGATGGTGGTTATTGGTAACATGGTGTACCAATTTCATTCAATTTTCGTAAATTACATAATTACGCCAGTAATTACAATAATTGGAAAGAGGCACACTTCTGTGAAACAGGCAATTCATAAGGCATGAGATTAATTAGTCTGAGCCCATTTAAGAAACACCTTATAAGTGTGAGTCTACACATATTCATGTGTATATACAATACGTCAGGTGTACGAGCGTACGAATGCGAAATAATTATTAACACTAATAACGATTGTGATATTCCAACTACGTTTATTGTATATCGATATTCGCTTTGTCGGCTCGTTTTTTACTGCCTTATGCACAACATCCTCATTGTGCCATATTCGTGATGTTCGCCGAAGAATACCAACAAAACAAACAACGCCGAGAAGACCTCAGCTTCATTAACAATTAAAGCGATCTTCTGTGCCTAATTATTAGTTTGATCTCGCGGCTATAATTGGTTTGATCGTCACAGCAATGCTTGATGTGATCCTCAATAATGCTTGATATGATCTTCATAAATGCTTGATGTGATCTTCATAGGTGCTATGTTGTTGAATGCTGATGTTGTTGAATGCTGATATGGTTGAATGCTGATGTGGTTGAATGCTGATGTGGTTGAATGCTGATATGGCTAAATGCTGATATGGCTAAATGCTGATGTGGTTAGATATTGATGTGGTAAAATGCTGATATGGTTAAATGCCGATGGGGTATTTGCAAATGCTTGATGTGATCTTCAGAAATGATTCACGTGCTCCTCAATAGCAATCATCCCGTTTTGTATTACACGGTTTATACAAGGCGCACACGTCACATGTTTGAAATGGAGCCACAATCGGCTATAATAGGAGCCAGGGCAATTAATTTCACGAATCATTATCAAGTCTCTTTGCCAACTTCGCGGGGAAAGAGGTCGAAGTGAACCAAAGAAGCGAGTGTGGAGCGAGGTGGAGCGAGTGAGAAGCGAGTGAGAAGCGAGCGAATAACTCGGCGCAATTTGCATAAATTCTAATAGTCTGTCATTATGCAATTTGCAATGTATGTCCAAGATTACATTTCATGCAATAAACAGCGCTAATGAATGCGTTACTAATATAAATATCGGCTTTTTTGCCGAGGAAAAAAGCGGCAACGCCGCATTATCATAAATGATTGACACCGTGTGACGTGGGGAAGCGTTTAGATCCTTTTTGACATACTTTTTTTTTAGTTTGTAGCTATTATAACCAGAACAATAGGAGAGCTCGCTAACTAGTTGGTATCGAGAGAAACGAAAAAATGAACAGGTTTAGAGGACTTAATTAATAAAATTAGTGGTGTTAAATTCCAGGAACAAAATGATCAATCTGAGATTTTCTAAAATACGTTTCGTAACCTATAGAAACAATTAACGAAACAACTAAAAAACTAGTTGATGTCTTATAGTTGCACAATTGGCGGAGGCGCGCGGTCAAATCTTACACAAAATCCTCGTTGAGGTTTTTTGCTACAACGCACCAGATATGATTGATATCTCATCACCACATCTCTATAAACTTTTTCCTGCTGTTTTTGTTCAGTATTTAAATGAATTAAAACGACCTTTTTGCCGCATCTAAAGATTGATTGCTCAATTCCGCGAAGTGGCGCACTTATGCATAAATTGAGTTGCGTCCGCTCGTGAAGTGGAAAAGTAAAAATGAAGACTTAATCGCACATTTTCTGTATAACACGGCAATTACACAATAATGGCGCACATATAATCGAATCCCATTTATCTCTGAACGTATGTGTGCATACGACATGTACACACGTACGGAACAATAAGGCAGACTTTCTAATTAATTGGAGCCGTTTAACCGCCGTTAGTTGCTTTATTTCATAACAATCGATGGAATACGAGCGTTTTGAAATCAATTTCATCCACCGACATGAAAATACATAATCGCTTAAGCAAACTTTTAATCGTATTATTGTACACATAACTTTGAATAAATCGCATTGTGTTGTGACTTGTCATCCCTCGTCCGTTTCGCACCGATCGTTCCGAGACCCCAGAACAAGCAGTTTTATTTATTTAAAGTGTTTTCGGTCGTGCCCTGATCGTCGCATTCGCCCTTTTTTGCCAGGTTTACAGTTTTAAGTGAATTAAGTCGTGAATAATGCAGCGCTCAAATTGACGATCAATTGGTTCGATGCGAGGAAATTGCCGGAACGCTAGCAATTTTGATTTTTTTCCCAACGGCCGTCATACAAATCGCCCGATTCTCTTAACCGAAATAAAAATGTATTGATGGCGTCAGCACCACGAATAAAAGCTCAAATTGAATCGTAATGCTCCCGTAAATCATTTATACCTGTCACGCTCGGCCATCATCAGATTTATAAACTTTTTCTGCCTGACCGACGTGTCAATAAATGTGTGTGTGATGTATATTTGATTGAGGTAAAATGTACCTACATATAAAATGAGCACACATATAAAATGAATATACATGTAAAGTGTACGTGTATGTAAAATGTACACACGTGGAAAATGTACACATATAGAAAATGTACACTCATACGTACGTTTATACATTCACTTTTCACGTATTGGTACATACGTGTCTATAGATGTATTTATACACATTAATAAGTAACCTTTAGTTAAAACATTTAAAAATGACTGCGTTAATATCAATGTGAATTTCTGACTTTTAAATTATTTTAATTGTTTGATGTAAGATAACTGCTGTTCAGTGACTACCTGTCAACCTTTATTACGTATAAACAATTTGTACATCCACTAGGTACGTATCTTTCTTCTGTTACGCATAATATCTACGATCTACTATAGGAAACCGAGCGATGGTTCGAAGATGTCTATTCTTGACAAGAGACTGCTCCGATGATGTTTACGGCATAAAAACCAATGTATATGAAATGTAAATTTCCCCAGGTCAAGATGATATTTGATGAATTAGTAGAAATAAAAATTCCTGGTACTTTCTTGACAATTTTTAATTGTTCGCAAGGCAACCGGTTTCGCCACTAAATTTTTTAAACTGTAATCCCTAATGTTAGCTGTCTAATGTAACTATTTTAATTAGTGGTGAAACCGGTCGCCTTGCGAACAATTAAAAATTGTCAACAAAGTACCAGGAATTTTTATTTCTACTAATTCACCAATGTATATCTTAAGTATTTTCACCATAAAAAAATTGTATATATGGCAAGACATATTTTACTAAAAGTATTGTATGTAAACTTTTTTTGCGAATATCGCCCTTGTGAGCAGTGACACAACCAATAGTACACTTATGTATACTGTACACAATAAAACACTCGGTATTACTACCCAATGCCAGTCTTGTGTCCTTATGCTTACTTATTTTCGACAAAACAGTGAGATAAGGAAATTAGCCCGCATATACGAACGTGTACGTCGACGACTTGAGCAATGAATAATTCAAATTTTAAAAATTGATTGTTTAACGTATTTCAACTTGCAGAAACAAAATTTCCCCTCTTTTATTAAAGCTGGACAAATGGAACATTCACGCGACCCTCGCTAACCCACATTTGCTCTTTTTTCCACGACTGTAATAATACAGATATCCAGATATCCACACAAGTTCAACATGTTAAATATTGCATAACAAGGAATCTTTTTCCGTTCGCGTTTCCAAGTCCGTCATTTCCTCTAATACTCGCGTATTATTATTATCAATATTAATGGCGAACAAATCCATTTAGTTTTTCTTCCTCCCGGCTTTTCCGCCCAACATTTACCTTCGTGAATTGTGTATTATTCGCGTTAGTATTCAACTTTATAATCTCTCTGCGAATCTCCCATTAAAATAATTAAAACCCTACTATTAGATACGTTTCTTATTAAGCATTCATCAGGTTTTGGTTGTGAAAACAACCCGAACCTTATTAAAATATGCATTTTACCATTAAAATATGCATTATTAGTATTAAATATGCATTCATAGCATTAAACGGTGGACTATTATAGATACAGTAGATCAGGCTTGCAGTAGATACATAATTTGAAAACTCACTGGAAAAATAATCTTCTAATGAAATTTATCACGAACGGAATTCAAAATTAATGAGATAGGCGACAGAGTGTGATTTATTTAAATGTAGGGGCTTAATAATATGGATAAGCCTGTACAGGGCTTATCAAATAATTAACTATTGATCGCGAGTGGGCGGTATTTTTGTAGTTCTATACATAGCGCAATTGAAATAAAAATAGTATACCTGTGTGTATATATGTGTGCTTCTTCATGTCGGACTTCTGGTGAAACCTTTTCCCGCAGAACTGGCAAGGATAAGGTCTCGTGTCCGAGTGGATCAAAAGGTGCGTCGACAGGGTTGAGGACCTCTTGAAGGACTTCCCGCAAACTTGACACTACAAAGAAAAACATGAAAGTAATCATTTTCAAATATTACCATAATGTGTAACGCATTAAAACCACGTATCTAGTTTATGTTTGCCCTGTGCTTATATGTTTATACGGGAAAATTTTCAAGCAAACACCCATCAATTATTCAATAGGCTTTTCAGTATAAAACCCGAGCTGTAATGCACACCATTACAATGCAGTCTATATTGTACCAACCAAGGGAATGTTATGTCTTTTATTTACAAACTGAATGCTATTAATGCTCTATGAGGCTTGCGATTGTCTTCATGTTGTTATAATAGAGCCATCGCGGCGAAAAAGCACCATTAGTCTTAATTTTAAGTGCATTCCCTCCATACAAAATTGATTTTCCCTTGTCGCATCAAAGAATCCTGGCGCTTCTGAAATATGCACGTGAGGAATCAGATAAATGGGCTCGCTTTAATTAATATTTCATCGGCCCCCCGCTTTTAACAACTCCGGAAATGGCCTGATCATTACACAAGATTAGCTATGATTTAAAACGTCAGTTCCTCGTCTAATATGTATAATTCTCACTTAATATCAAACTCTAATTTCAAATCATTTATTTTCTATTACTTATTTCGTGTTGGTCATTATTTATTAGCCTCATACATCAGTCATTACATATTACACATTTCATATCAATCTCGTTTGATAGAAAATTCTCAACTTTGAAATTATCATCCAATATCCCTCGTCATGATATTTACGTCTACTATCATATTCTTGCTTCATCGCATATTCTCATAAGACCACCCCACTTCGCCTTGAATAATTGAGACCAAAAGTTTCAACAATCCACACAAGTAATACCTACATTCGACATTTGAATAATAAACTTTGTTCCCTTCGTGATTACTACGTGAAAATCTTGGGTCGGCCCTTTTAAATCGGGGCCAAAGCTTGACGACGCTTTAACTTCGAAATATCGATCCTGATGAACATATAATTGCCGAGGAAAGTTTCTTATTCCGTTTATAAATACATACAAACTTTAAATAATATAATTTAAGTTGCAAGGTAAGTTTGTAACTCTCCTGCTGGCTAAATGAATTATTCATCCGTAATATCAATCCAATCCAACTGATACGGCGCCAGTTTTTTATAGTTTCGTAGTATTATTTTGATTTTTTTTGTGTAATTAGAAATAAAATAAATTCCATAATAGGTAGAACAATTTCAACGATAAAACAAACTCAATAATAAAAAAATTTAACCTCTTACGAGATAATTATATACCAATTGAAATTGTACATACAAGCTAAACGCCAACAAGGACATCTTTACAACCGGCAATTAATGATTAGGAAAAACAATTTGCTGCCGACGAGTTACCCTAATGACCGAGTACAACTTGCATAAGGATCAAAATATTTTTTACCCCCGTGTGAACCCCGCAGCTTTCTTTACGTTTTTTTCTGATCACACGAGCAGCAGCAGAATTACCGCAATTTCACCCCAATTTCCGTCCAAATTTTTCCACCTAATTGTTGCCTTCAGTCGCTGACTATGTACTTATTGGGCTCCTGGACGTATACTTAATGTACTTAGGTCTAGCCTGAAAAACGCTTGGTATATGGAAAATTAAATTTTGATGCGCTGATTTTAATTGCGGTCAGTAATAATTCAGGGAGGAAGGAACGATTCCTTGGATTACTACTCTCGGTTTAATTGTTTTCTAATTACAAAAGGCTCATTTGCTTTGTGTTTTCTTTCTTCTACTTAGTGTTGCCCCCCTGTCACGCTATATAATTTTTGAAATATTAATTATGCGTCCCTGGCGGCGTGATGCCTTTCGCTCGCCTTTTTCCTTTCCCTATTCAAATCCTTTCATCCTTTGAGTTCACTTTGTCCGAGGTACTTTTAGTTTTATTCATGATTTTTTTGTTCATTTTTAATGATTGTCTTCATTATAATACAATAATGACGTTTTAATATTTAATAAAACCATGACAATTCAATAATTAACAAAATCATGATATTTTGATATTAATATGATATACGTGCACAATTGGCGGAGGCGCGCGGTTAATAGTTGGCATCATATGAATATTTCTAGAAACTTTAAGTTTAGGAAAAAACACTCACAGTGAAAGTTTTCTCTCCCGTGGGCCCGATCGAAGGTAGCTTAGTCTGGTGATTTTCCCTTTCCGTTCCATCCCATTTCCATCGGTTGTCCAACTGCCTATCGGCCTTGATCACAGGATTGCTTAAACTAGAATCCGGCCGGACTTCGACCATAGATTTCATTTCTTGTTCGCACAAGCTTCCAGGGGACCAAATGCTGTGGGCCCTCGATCTTCCTTTCAGCGAGAGGTTCAAGGGGGCGTCGTCTTCTGCAAGAGAAAAAACAAAAACTTACTCGTTTAGTTTTGATCATTTAATTTATTTTCATTGGGTCATTTTTATTTAAGTTATACATTTTATTATGTACCTAATATTAACCGATTTTCCTTTTCAATTTTTTCCTTAAGCTCTATTATTTAAAAAGAGAAATTTATGATACTTAGTAATAATTCAAAAATATAATGGAAAAATCGCGTATGTAATGGATCCGAATTGACGCAAGTGTAGACCTCGTCTTTATTCATACACAAAGAGGCGAGCAATAATTGTCACCTATAATTAACACATAAAATTGATAAGTTGGAAACAAATCGTTTTTATGTAGAAATTTCCTTTTGTTCCTCGGTCTAGTTATTGGTATTAGCAAGTTATTAATCTGTCAACTAATAGCAGTTATATAGAGTGATTAATTATCATTTACCGTACTTGTAGGCCATTAATTGGCGATATTTTGCAAGTTGCTTTTCGTCACTTTATATACCAAAAGACTTGTTTTCATTTCATAAGTTTTAGTTGCAAATGTTGATGTAATTTTAAATAGAAACTGTCACTTTATTCTTAAAGTGTGGCACAATAGTCGTTCTAAGAAATAAATTATTTAATCTGAAAATACTCACCAATTTTCGCTTTTTCCGGGGTGTATCTTTGGTCAGAGGCACAGGTACTTCTTTCATCTGGACTTAGGGGCGCTTCGTGTTTTTGTGTGAAAGAGTAGGGCAGGAAGAGGTTAGGAAAATGGGGCCACATGTACGGGGGGTACACCGCTGGCACTAGGGGGCTTAAGGGGCTGCCATACATTAAGGCGCCCATTTCCCTCACGGCTTGGTAGTCTTTGGGGTGGATATCTCGGGGGCAAACTAATGAAAAGGCGCTTTGTCTTGAGGAAGGGACCGGGGGGGACCTGGGGGACAGGGGGCTGGCGCTTCGCGACGAAACTCCCGTTGGGGACGAATGCCTGCTTGATGCGTACGAGGGTGCCATTACTGCTAATCGAGGCATCCTGAAATTAAAAAGGATATGACTATTGTTTCTGTTTTTTTTGTTTTTTTTTTATTATTATTAAAGGTTAATATTGACACATTTTAATTAAATTAATTTTAATACATTTTAATTAAATTAATTTTAATACATTTTAATTAAATTAATTTTAATACATTTTAATCAAATTAATATTTATATTTTCTTAATGTAATTTATATTAGTATTTTTACTAGAAGTAATCATACTTTTCTAACATAAAAAAGTGGCAATAGAGATACGTAGGTAATGCAATAAAATAAATCAATGTCCTAAAAAGCCGCCGGCGTGATAGTGATGGTTAATGCTATTTACATCCGTCCCTAAATGCGACAGACCATCACTGTACACGCGATGATTTTTGTCTATTGATCACCGAGATTGTCGCTTAATGGGTTTTGTTACTTTGTGTATACGTGGATTGCTAGATTGAACGCGCTCTACATGTGGGGAAGTTACGTAAGTTTCGTTGGTAGTGTCATATGTAACGCATTAAGCAAATTGGCCCTTTGTTTTAGATTATTTATCTAAGATAAAGCATTACTTGATGTACATATAAATTTCATGGGCAGTACATTTTCACATCTGAAGTAATTCGATGTATACATTACAAATATAATTATTTGCATCGTGTACGTTTGGAAAAATTGAAGCAACAATTAAATCTTGACAATTTTGATTAAATAAATTAATGTAGGAAAATACCTCACCTAAGCCGCATAAAGGATGTTTGAAGATAGTTGTATCTACAGAAGAAGAAACGCGAAGATTCACGCACAAGCACCACTCTTCTTTAGCAGCATTAAAATCTTTTCGAACAAAAAATAAGTAAATAAAAAGTGTCCCAATTTATTTAAAATTAGCACTTAGTCCCTTAGTCCGAATTTGGGAATTTAACTGGAATATTTGTGTGTATAGTCCTGCGTAGTGTTGAGTGTGTGTTGATTGTTGAACGTTGAGGTGTAGCACGGGCACAGCACGCACGATCTGATGTCCCACCTGACTGAGCAGCAAGCCCACTAGATCTTCAGGTATATCGGTGAAACACAACCCCTACCAAAACAAGTAATCCTATATTAAACAGGTAAGGAGCAAGTAAACCGAGGCACGTGCGCGCTATACAAACCAAGCGCCTCCCCTTTTCACCTGCACGCTGGGCCCCCACTGGCTAGGCGGCCGAAGGGGGCGGGGTCCCTCTTCACCAATTTGCTCTATTGGCCGACTAGACGCTCCAAATTCTTGTTTATTTATTACCGGTTATCTCTAATCAAGGCAATTTATAAATTTGTGATTGATGGGACGTCCCATTACTAGTTATATACAGCGGATATCGCTAAACGGGTCAGTTCAATAAATAACAGATTTCAATGCTGAAAACTTGAAGCAGCTCGAGAACCCTAGGTAACTGTATAAAAATAATAACAATAATTATACGAAATAATAACTCGAGTAGCAACACGAATTAACAACATGAAATAACAACGGGAAATTAGAACCCGAATTTCTAACATGAAATAATGAAATAATGAAATAATAAAATGATATAATAATAAGACGAAAAATATAACTCGCAGTTTGTAATTTAAAATATTTACAAAGCAATAACTCAATACTATTCTTTTCTTGTTCCAAATATTTTGCAACCGAAAGAACAACGTTCATGAATTGCTTGTTTTTAATATTAATTTAACAGCCTGTACTTTTTTATTCTTTGCTTTGCCTAGTTTATAAACGGTTCACTTTCGTACAAAAATACATAATTGTTTTAACCTTCTGAGGCATACTTCAAAATAAGTGTGATATATAGAGTAAAAAAAACTAGAAAATTTCCCGAATATTGCTACTATTATTAGTTGTTAACACTGTATTAGTAGTAGAAACAAATATTCAAAAAATGTTTCATTGAAGTTCCCATTGTATCAAATTGGGGTGTATTCTAATGAAACTAAGTTAAAATGCATAACATAGTTCACATACTTAGTACCTATGTAAAACTCTGATAGATTTAAGGGTAAGTGTTAAAAAAAAAGAAAGTGCCAAACAATCCCTAAACGAAAGTGAAGAAGTAAAACAAATTCTCGACACGGATGAGATATCCCAGTGGCCGTTGGCCGAACAAAAGCGAAGCACGCGCCGCCTGCCAGATGACTCTGACTCGTGGCTGGCTCGATCACGTTGCCACCCTGGCGGATGCGATCAGGCCCTCTTGGATCGGCTAATCGCTATCTCTAAGGCCGATCGGGCCCTCTCAACTAAATCACTCTCCATCGCCCTAAACACCCGTTATGTCATCACTAACTGATTTTTATATAGCGGATCTAACTGTCTGCCCTTGCGTCTATCCTCACGTCAGTCTCGAGAAAAAAACGAAAGCTGCCCCAGAAAGCTTTCAAAGCATTGAAAAAAAAACAAATATAACATTTTATGCCAATTGATGCACAGCATTTTTAATGTTACCTTGCTTTATTAAAAATTATTTTTGTTCTAATTTAATCTATAACCACACTATAAGTTACGAAGATGATTCATACATTAATCATTTTTGAACTAGTGTAATAAGCATTAGCTTTAGTTACCTATTCTACACAGTAAACAATCATTGTAAATTTACAACATTATGCATTCTAAAATATTACTTAAACAATGTAAAAATACATGATTATAGGAATTTTACTACTAAATGAAAATGTTATGTAAATATAGTAAAATTTTTGTAATTTTACATTTATTTTTGAATAAGTTTACGGTTCCGAAAAGAAAAATGTTGTAATACGTCAGCTAGTGGTGTACAGCTACAAGTTGGTGTAATTTTAAAATGACAGGTTTTGGCAACTAGTTGCAAACATTTTTACTGTGAAAGAGTAGATATATTTAAAATGTGCTAAAGAATTATATTGGAAAATCAATGGCAAATAACTACCTAGTTTATTGCAACCATAAAATCCTTATATTCAATTAAATATAAAAATTATTTAATTCCAATTCAAAAAGTCAAAGTCCAAGAAAAATCTAAAATATATGTAAGGCCTATATCCTCATTCTCTACATTATACCTACATTGTAAGCAATAACCAAGCACTTTGTGAACATTCTTTTTTTCTTTTAAATGACTCCTAAATGCATATATACGTTATAGTACTCCTCATTACTTTTATGCAGGTTTCCTAATGGCGAAACCTCCCACGGAACAAGTTAACGTTTTTAATCAGAATTAAAGCTGAATGAATAATTAAGGCGCATACCTCCATATCAAATGGAATTATATCGCTCCAATTCATTAGAACGCGATAGTCAGCCGGGAGGAATAATAACTAGACTAGGGGGTGGCAACCCTGATACGCATCGCCCGAAAGGGATCAAGCGCACATAGATAGACAATTAAAAATATTAAATGCCACTCTGTGGGTACATACACGTTATTACCGCACAAAAACACCCTGAAATATTCATGGGCCCCTTATCAATTATTATCATCGCAGCAGACATCATCGCGATCAATTTATTAACTTAATTGCTCGTGGAGTTTGTAAGCAATTATTGCAAATGTTCAATTGGGTAAGTGGATTATCAGTGGGGTATATGGTGGAACATGGTGATTTCGCCGTTGGTGCCCCGTCATGCCCTGATAAAAAGACAACCCCCATAATTAAGGATGCCATACAACACCGAACAAACGCCAATCGGTGGACGATGGTAACTTGATAATGAGGGAAGACCGTTGCGTTGCCTCGAAGACACATCTGTGATATTCACGCACTGTAACCTTATAGAACAACCCCTTGTTCATGTATTTTGATCATGCTGTACTTTGTGCATAATATGTCTTAAACTCTTATTACGTATGCTACAAAACTTTCGTGCACTGAATTAAGAAAACTCTTCAATCGAGTAAATATTTCTTTATTACTATTCAATCCTCGGATCATGTCCTTCACTGAAAATAGTTCCATCGTAAAAATACACTACTTATCTTTGGCGCTAAAATCGACCATCGATAAGTTGTGTATTTTTAGAATTTGGCGAAACACACAACTAATTATTGAATTTTACACTACGGAATTCAAAAATAGATTATGTGAAATTACAAGACTAATTATATACTTTTTCAGAATATATATATGAACTTTACAAACATATATAATGCAAATTTCCAATTTTTTTATGTAATATTACAAATTTATAGGAAAATGAAAATATTTTGTAGTGCTTTCTTGTCGTTTATTTATTTGTTCAGAGCACTACCGGTTTCGCCATTCTCATGGCTTCTTCAGGTCCTTCTGGTCATACTTTAGAACCTGAAGAAGCTATGAGAATGGCGATACTGGTAGTTCTCTGAACAAATAAATTAAAAAAGTACTAGAAATTTTTTTTCAATTTTCTATAAATTATTTCATCATATCCTCTATATATATTATCTTGGTCCGGGATTTCTGTATATTACAGATATATTTCATTATTCATAATGGAAATTTACTACTGTAGTTTTACAAATTATTTTTAAAGGGTTACTTATACACTATCACTTATATAACAAAAGATTTATTCTTTAAAAACAATAGTACACATAACAGCACTTAGAAAGTAAGTTTTATTAAATTAAACACGCTTCTTCTTGTAGCGGTTACTTTTTTAGTTTTAGAACCAGAATCTGGGTGAATTTTTAAAAATCCTCTTTGAATATATTCATATGTTGCTTGGAGTTCATCATTATACATTATATTATATATATAATATAAACAAACAACTATTTTGAAAGCGTCAAGTTCACACTGCAGAGCATCTGCATTTACATTTTCATTTTCAAAATATACAAATATTTCATATGAAAAACGAAAACCATGGAAATTGTAAAAATGAGTAAAAATGGAATGCATACAGATTTAGGAAAAGAG
>JAWQRP010000735.1:0-24364 GCA_033557875.1 Quadriops clusia
CACAGACAGACAAAAAAGCAAAAAAGGGCCAAATCGACTCAAAATCGCTCAAAACGTCGAGAATCATCAAAATCTCAAAAATTTTTTTCCGCATGATCACTATACTTTCTCTGCGAGAAAGTAAAAATAGATAAGACCGTAATATTCCAGAAATCTATATTTCTCATTAATACTAATCAAATTTAGCAATAATTGCAAATCAGATACATAGTGTAAAAACCTTAAATTATCTGATATTCCTCTCTGAGCATAAATGTAAACATTTAACATATATTCGCCTGAATACATTGTTTCACTAAACATATTCCCCTAAAATTGTCGTAATTTTCCATACAATTTAATTAGAAGTAAAAGAATTCACAATAAATTAAATAAATATACATACAACAAGTTATTCCTGTAGGAGTGAGGTAGCATATGTTGCCATCTGCTGATAATATTACACAGTAAAAACTTTTTACAGTGACAATAATAATTAGCAACTTTAGCACAAACAATTACCTGAGTGCAATAGAAATGTACTATTATTAATTTATACCGGGTTGACCGACTTAGACTAACTGATTCATATAATTTTTGTAATTTTAAGCTATTTTTATAATTTTCACTTTTATACCAAAGTGTATTTTCTTCTTGACAAATACAAAACTCTTTATAAATCACTTTGCTTCACAGCAAGCAACGTTTTTATGACTCATTTTATTTTATCAGTGCAATTCTTCTGTTTATACTTCTTCTGTTTCTAGCAAAATCTATTTCTCAAAATAAGCCACTCACTTTTATTTATGCACAATACAAATATCGCAAATTTTGTAACGTTCAATTTTTCACATGCATGCTAAAAAACAAGCTGCAAACTGCCATATGGATAAAAGAACATATCTAAATGTAGAACATTATACCTGTTATGTGACCAGTAGGAGAAAATGGATTAAAATAACCTTTACGTATATAAAAATGCCATAAATACACAAATGTGTTTATTAATATTCAAAAATGCACATACATAATAAACATTAAGTTTTAAAAATCCTATAATAGCGAAGTGCTCAGTCTTTCGTAAAATAAATGTCCCTATGTTACAAATTCAATTCTCTACTCTCAATATAACATGAACCTACTAACCATTTACATGTTATGTACTTATACTTAACCAGATACAATATTCTTTAACATTGCAACTCAATCTAATAATAAAAATATTTGTAGACGAATAAATAGACCCTAACCAGGCTAAATACAGCCTGTTAACAGTAACCAATCTCGAGCGGATTGTTAAACAAAACTCTGTTCACAAGTCCTGTTCATTTTTTATCTTGATTGCACCCCAACCGTATAAAACGAAAATTCAACTGGTTTGCATAGCATTAGTAACAACACAACAAAATCACATTACATTAATATTAACAAAAATTAATATACAAATCGTAGAATTGAAATCTTTATGACCCAATTCCGATAAAAAATTAACAGATTTGTTTTGCTGTAATTCACGTGTGTGTAGTGAATGATACAAAAACAATGGAAATCAACTATATAATAATAATACATTATATTACTGACAAGTGTAATCTACATGAAACACCTATATATTGTAATAAATACAAAAATATTCATATAGATCTAGAATTACCACGAATACAATAAAATCTGGACACTTCTTAAATAGCCGAGAGTAATCCAAATTTTACAGACGAATATTTCATAAAGTTGTGTTAGGAGTAATTCTCGCAATATCTTCCAGACGAGATATTGCAATAATTACAGTTTAGAAACGTTACGAATCCCATTCAGTTCTCTAAACTAGGTTTGTTAAGCAAGCAAGCTACTACCTAGATGAAACTATTGGTAAATAATTTATAAATCAATCATTGTACGCAATTCATTTATTAGTATTGACTCTTTTTTTAAGTTGTGAAATTGACTTTTCATCATTAAAATACCAAACTAAAGCGGACAAACTAAAATAATTATATATGATTACAAAACGTATTTATAAATTCTATAATCAAGCAGCATTATTTTTTAAGAGGGATTTCTATAATTTACCTATTATTACTTACCAATATTTCCAACAGCACAACTGTATGTATGGTTTACAAATAATGCATTTGTAAATCAGATCGTAGTTATAAAGCGTGAAATTAAATTAACATAGGAAAATGCTTCAGTTTGTCAAAAGTTTGATTTCTTAAACGGAAAATGTAATATTGAATCAGTGTATTGTAGACACTTGCATTATATCTCATACATCAATTCATTGGGTAACATAAACGCGTAAATTCCGAATCTGGTTTTTTTTTGTATCACAGGCATTTGAGGCTTAGCGATTAGAACTCAACGAAAATTTAACGTTATGTATAAGAAAGTAAATCGTTGATTTGGTCAAAACTCTATTAAAAGAAGAATAAACTTTATACCTAACAATAAATAGTTTTTACAAAGCTATCACTTACATTTTAATAATTAACATTATATTAAAATGTATTTATCACACTTCACTCATTTTTCTTACAATAATGAAAGTAGGAAAACAGATAGTACTACATGAATAAATGAACCAACTTAAAATGAATTAAAAGATGTGATAATAATTGTATTTCCAAACAAGCATAAATATGGCACATCTAATTAAGTTTTAAAAATATTATTCAGGTAATACTATATAAATTCATCCTTCAACTTGCAGAATTGGTTATAAGTTGTTATTTTCTCCAATGAGAAACCATAACACATAACACACTGATATATGTACATACATACTGTACTACAATAATGTAGATAGTTTTTGATTTGAATTGAATTTCTCCAATATCAACACAAAAAAATTTTTCAAACGTAAACGTAATATTTAGAATAGGTGTAAATACGTTGCTTTTTTATGTATAAAAATATTATTTTCGTTTCTTTTAATAAAATATTATAAACACATTGCACTTATCAAAAAACTAGCTGCAGTATTGAATAAGAATCGCAAACTTAATAAAGTAAGATACATTAAAAATTAAACTACAATAATTTTACAGAGTTGTCACAGCATAAAGATTAGAAATCAGATCGAAACGTTCGAAAATTGTAGTTTAGCCCCTCAGTGGCCCCATATTTATTAATTACAATGCCAACACTGTAGAGGGAAAGTAAACGACAAAACGTATCTCAAACTTGAATATTCTTTAGAATTTTATCTCGTTTGTTAAGTAACCGTATTCAGGTTCTATTTGAGTTTTTTTATTAAATTGCGATCGTTTGTCGATTGCTCCCTACATCAATAAATATAAGGTTCTTTCTTGGTCTTTTACATTGTTTAATGTGGAACAATCTTGTTGCACATTCCCGAAATGTAGCATAAGTATTCTTGAAAAATAGCAATTCATGCATTATACACACTTTCAGCTCAATTACATCAAATTGTCGTTTTACCTATTTTAATGTTTTTAGAAAAATTATTATGAGTTAGAATATACCAGCCAGCAGTCTCTTATTTCTAAATTTACATTAGTTCTCAGGGATTTTATTGGATTTTTGTTTATTTAAAAGGATGTTTAACCGTTATGTGACTGGTGAAGAGGCTATTTTTTTTTACAATAATCTCGATGTAGTGAAAACTGATGAACTTGGACAATACTTGTACATGTCAATAGTCGGAACTTTTCACAAATTTGCGTCATATTGCCAAAACTCTAATATTATAATTTTTTAAACTATTAGGCGCAAACCAGCTGGCCATTAAGCATGTCTGTTTAGAAACTTTTAGTGTTAAATCTTTACAAAAATAATATGAATGGCTGTTGCTTCTTATATGCTTGAACTGTTAAACTCTATGTAACAGTGTAATGTCGTAGCATTTGGCAATAAGCACAAATACGTGAAAAGGAAGGTTGTCAGCTGTAAAAGAGCCTTACATATTATTGTGGTGTCGCTTGTAAGCGTGCTGAACACATAGCTTATGGCGGTGGGGATGAATTGGAGCCATGGGGGCCATTTTCTCATAGAATTACGCAGCACCTGCAATATCGCTGGCGGGATCCTCCAGTGTGAGGAGGGGGTGTAACTGGGGCGAAATAGGCATGCACCCTTATATTAGGAAGATGGTTCTGGAAGAATATAAAAATTCAATTTAGCAAAAGATTCGACTTTAGTTTCAATAAGTAAACTCTACAAAAGATTTTCATCAATTAAGAGTGATGATAGTATTTTGACGTTCATTATAGAGAATCGTGATTATTATATGTATAAGGGTTTTTTAATGTTCATTTGTTTGCGTTCCAGGTAGTTGAATCAAAACTGTAAGATTTGGAATTGCAGTTTTCTATATGTTGATCAACATAATAGGTTTACATATACAGGTATAACTAAAATACTTATACTACAAACAAGAACATACCTTCATACATACAATGGTTAATACATTAAAATTTCAGATACTAATTTTATGGGAAAATTCATTACTGCCTGTTGCTTAAGAACGAAGAAAAGTGCAAGTTTGACAAGTATTAACTTTGAAGGATTCTTGTTCAAAAACTGGAGGCAGAAGTGAATTTACCGATAAAATTAGTACCACGAATGCGATTCGTCAAGATAATTTTGCATCTCCAGTAGGTTATAATATTTATTAAATACATCTACATATAAATACATATTATTTCATTTTGAAGTTTATTTGACATTTTTATCTGTTGTAGCACCATAAGCCAGAAGTTGCTAAGAGACTGAGACATGTCGCTAGGAGACATAAACATGGTGTTTTATCGGTGTAATCATCGATAATCACACATAAGCTAACCTAGCTCTTATTGTATGAGATGCAGAATAATCATTAATAATTTATCATAATGTACTTAACAATTTTCTAGCGCAGTAAAGTTAATAATAAATAAAACGTAATATAAATCGACATAGAACGCAAAATGTTTACTTACTCTTAGTCTTCTAATTCCAACCCTCGTTATTAGTTGACAGTCGTATAACTCTACACGTTGTAAGTTATGACATGATGTAAGGTGTTCTAAGGAGGCATCTGTGACTAGAGGACAGTTATCCAGCTCTAATACAGTCAAATTCTCTGCTGCACATGGCGACATGGACAAGTGTCGAATACCTTCATCCGTTATAAGTTCACAATGTGATAAAGTCTGAAAATGAATGAATGGTAATTGATTTTCGAGCTTTAATGTGTGCACAGAATTTATTCATATAAATAACAATTTTATATATTCATCGTAGTTTAAATTTTGACTTTATTACTGGAAATAAACCAACCTATAAAGAAAAAAATTCACAGCATAAAGAAAGTGTCTTCTTAAAATATGTTTGCTACTTTACTACTTCATTTAAAATAAATTCTTAGGGAATCGGTCAAAGGTGAAGGTTTGAAATTATTAATGTTTTATGTTTAAAAAAAAATATTTTGTATTTTTTAAAAAGTTTAAACTTACTAGATATTCAATTCGTGGACAACCCATCGCCAAGTGGATCAAAGTAGCATCTGTTATTAATACACATTCATCTAAATCCATTTTCTCTAAGTATCTACAGCTCTGAAATAACGTAAATAAAATGTAATCTTAAAATTGTCTTGGGTATATTATAATAATTCAGATTTAAACGTGCACAATATTTAGAACAAGCATTTAAAAAACTGAACTTACCCTTGCCAAAGCTTGAAATGCAGTATCAGTAAATTGAGAACATCTGGCCACTTCAAGTGTCGACAGTGATGGACATTGTTGCGCCAAAGCGATTAAGGACGTGTCGGTTAATTGAGAACATCCTGACAGACACAGGTAGTGCAGTCTAGGACATTTCTCAGCCAACTGCTGAATGGCTTCATCTTTCACATTCTAAAGATAAAGTGTAAATATAACTAAAAAGAATAGAGAAGACTTCTGTGACAACTAGAAAATCTACAGGGAAGGGTTTTCGTTTACTAACTTCTTTACGTACTAAAATGTGACAATAACAATGAATTCAATACATCTATGACCTGACTAATCAAACAAATACAAATGAATGAATTTGAAATAATAAAACAATAAAAAAATCTTACACCGCAATCTTTTAAGTTAATCACTTCCAAGTTCTCGCAAAACCTAGCGAGACATATCACTGCCTTAGACGTTATCTGTTTGCAGCCTTTGCTAATAAAACTCTTCAACTTGGGGCACCTTCTAGCCAAAGCCTCGACCCCATTTTCTGTAACACTACTGCACCAACTAATGTTAATGTGAGACAATTGAGGACAGCCATCACTAAGGGCTTTGAGTGACAAATCCGTAACGTTCGAACAGCTATCTAAGTTTAACTTTTGCAACTTCGAGCAATGTTTGGCCAGCGCCTGGCATGTCGCATCGGTCAGCTTCCTGCAATCGTTTAAATTCAAGTCTTCTATGTTCGGACACAATTGAGCGAGCGTTTTCATTGAGCCATCCGCTATTGACTGGCAGCCTCGCAGAGAGAGCTGCCTCAGAAATCCACCGCACCTGCGTGATAGGTTCTCTATGATTGGACCCTAGAAGAAACGTGAATTATATTTTATTGTATCAGATCTGTATCAGAACTAAAATACAATATTAAGTAAATTTGGACATGTAGATTAAGATGTTAATACAATAGTGCATCGATTATCTGAACGTCGGTTTATCTGAACATCGGTTATCCAGAACATCGGATATCCGAACATAATTTTCAACTATTGTGATTTTATTAGCTGTTCGTCAATTTTTGGTTTAAATTGTTTATTTTTCGTCTGAACACTGTGTAAACGAATGAGGCATAAAAACGCCGCCTTTGTTAATCTTACGACAGACAGGCATAAAGTATCAAATTGATATAAACAACGCATCATTCCTGTGTTGATATTTAAATTGACTGTGAAGTAAAAAGAACAACAATTTGTTCAAATGAAATTAAGTGCTTACTTTTCTAAGAAGTTATGTAATATAACGTATAAAAACATTAACACATTGTATACCTACTTGTTTTTCTTACTTTTCTGTAAAACCGATTATCCGAACAACTCGATTATCCGAACTACTCTTGGTCCCAATTAGTTCGAATAATCGACGCTCTACTGTAATGGTGTAATAAAATGTTGTGAGTACAACTTGTGATTGCTTTATTCCATAGTGAGAAGGCGATTTCATTGTTATTCCGATATTCTCAGGCATCTATGAGAGATTTACAAAGTAGATTTATTATTGAATAGGAATGTTATTTACAGTTTAATACGCATGGAAATATAGCCAAATTGTCGCTCAGTTGAACGATTCTAATTGTCAAAAGTCATATTAAGAAAAACTTATTACCAGGTGATAATTGTGCTGTAAAAATTTTGAGCTACAACTTCAAATGCTCTAATAGTAGCGTACTAAAAATGTTACTCACAAATTATATAATTGAAATATCAATAAAGATACATAATATATAATGCTATAAATGAAATCATCACCAATAAAATAGATAAATATAGATACAACCCTGAAATAAAACTTGTTTTGCAATTTAACAATAAAACATATGAGATGAACCAATGTTTACAATAGATTCTTAAATTTCAAGTGTCATAGCCAATATTTTTATAGTCGACTTTGAGCAGAGGTTGTTTGGTAATCTTAAAGCCACTAATAATATACTCTTTTGGTGCGGTTACGTCAATGATATATTTATCTATCATATTTATCATAACAATATTTACACTTTACTTGGCCACATCAATATACATACAGTTCAAAGTTGAATATGAAAAAAGATAAAACTCTAAATTTCTCGATTTACTATTATATGATATACCTTTTGATAGAGAAAAATTATAACAGAGATCTAAACAAATTATACCAAACAACTTAAGTTACTTGAAAGATTAGAAATTAGGAGGTTCAGAAACAATATCATTAATTAATTAGTCTTAACCACACTGTGATCTTAAGTATAAACCTTTATTTAAATTATTTGTAATGTAAAGTAAGTTGCCATGGAAATGTCTATCAATGAATATAAAACACTATGTAAATATCTTGTAAAGGCCTGAGTATGTTGAAATAACAAAGAAAAAAGTAGTCAAGAAATGTTGTCATATTTTCTCATATGACAATAATACTTTACTGATTTAAGGGGTGTTAAAAACAAAATTTTTTCTCATGTTATCGTAAAAACTTAAGTAGTCACCTCAACATCTCTTTGAAATGCAAAGAGGTCGATCCTCTGCCAATTGGAACCATCCAAAGCGAGGACGTTCCATGCTTTGGATACTTGAGCACATCGGCACAGCTCTACGATGCTTAAGTAGGAGAATATTCGGAGATGTAATTCCTTCGGCAATTTTTTATTGATGAGTGCTTCATCTTCTGCAAACACTTTTGTTAACTAAAACAAAGAATTGTTCATTACCAAGATATGCTTACTGTTTGTCTTAAAGGTTAATTCAATTTGGTAGGTACACAAGGGTGTAAAATGTTAATATAGAAAGACACAGATTGCCCATTAAGAGCATCGAGTTAATCTTTGGAAATAATAGTGTTTTATTATACAATACAACCAAGTATTATGTGCAATTAGGCAAAAAATGGTCCTAAATAGGAGATACAAGGTCATAAAAGAGATTAAGGTCCTGAAGGAGACATAAGGTCCTGAAGTAGACATAAGGTCCTGAAGTAGACCTAAAGTCCTGAAGGAGACGTAAGGTCTCCAAGTTTCCTCAAATAAATGTAATGAAATCTAGAATATGTTTTGGAATAAGTATCCAAATAAGTAGAAAATTGCCCTACCTGGAGTCCTTAAGTCTAACAAACAAGTGAAGAAAAGAGAGCTGCTAGAATATACGGATGAAGGATATTTAAGGTGCAACAAAAATACAAACCTGCGAGCAGCTTTTCTTAATGTCTGTGTCAGATTGTCCTATTTGATTACTAATGCATTTACTCTTACGGTTCCACCAATAACGATGAACATTCTTTTCTAGCTCTACTTGTTTTATGTCTTCTTGACTTGTGCGAGCAGACTAACATGCAAAACAAACACAGAAAAAATTAAAACAAAACTGAAAATGCTAGTGAGATTATAAAAGTGCAGCCTATAAGAACCGAGACTTTATTTGGCCATGCACAGACAAGTGGTATTACAACAAGGTTCCTTTATGCGATTGTAAACCTACAGACTACTTTATAATCAAATAAAATTAGAAAATAAATGATCTAGACATAGTTATGTGCACATATAATATTTTACAGGTTTAAATACCTGGCTAAGTGTACGTTATTGTAAAATGTAATTACTGGTTTTATGAATGTAGGTATAGTAAAACTTTAAATTGATATTGCAGCACATTGCAGGTATTATAGAGAGTTTTAAAGCTTATTTGCTTTGCAAGGTGGCTGCCTTTTTAAATTTTATTGCTTTTGTATCTATGTGTGTGTGTGTGTGTGTGCAGAGCAACCTACTCACTATTGTTATGTTTTTCGTAAAATTTTATTGAATTATTCTGTTTATAGTACTTATGCAATGTTGTTACATTTCCTTTGATAAACTGTTTATTATCTGTTGAAATAGCCATCTTTATTTGCTCTAGGCTAGTTGAAACATTTCTGAAACCTTGATGTTAAGCACATGTACAATTTCAACGTAAACAGTGTGAAAATTCTGTACCAATTTATTTGCTAACCTTTGAAGTTGCGGTATTTTATTTCGCACAAAGCATAAAAATCGTATTTCAGAATAAATCTTATTTTTCATCCGTTTTAGAAGATTTGGATCATTTTGCATGACGTATTGCGTTTAGATGCAAAATAATAATGGGTCTGCTCGATTTCATATTAGAACTGATAGAGGTCAAAGAGAATTGAGATAAATTTGGAAATGTAAATATAAAAGTATATTCAAATGAAATTGGCTCAGAACAATTTTGGGCAACCCACGAATAAGTATACCTATTGTTAAGAGGATGGAAGCGGATATTTTAAAAACTACCTGCCTGGTTGTTGGCCGCAGGCAAAAACATTGCTAAATGGTTTATAATGAGGCGTCTAATGAATTTCGCAATGTCTGGGGCATAATGAGTGTAAAATTATATTTGCGAGATAGATTTTCGTTGAAATGAATCTATTCTGTGGTTTAAAAGGTCAGTTACCTCACCAACTTGACCAGCACGATTGCGAGTCTGTATATTCCGACTCTAGCCGCGTCTGGACGTTTTTTACCACTTCTCGGCTCAGAATATGCACGTTTATTAAAAGACATTAACTTCTGTCAGAAACAGTAAATTTACCGAAAATCCTTATGAAACTGTGCGGGTCATTAATTTTAAATACTTATAGTTATTTGTATATTCGTATAAAATTTGTATGTAGGAAATTATGGAGTGCTTAGTACCGAGGGACAACGCGCAAATTATTCCAAATTTCTGGTTCATTTCTTCCAAATGCTCGTGATTAAATGCTATTCATTTCGAAATTCCTGAATATTAACGCATAGAAAAGCAACGTTGATAACAACGTGGCACGCACCGTGGTCTCAACATTTTTATATATTAAAGATAGAATGTAGAAAATGCGTTATGTATTGATTTTGGCTTGGAGTAAAACAAAGGTTGACGCGGTCGCACAGTGCGACATCTATGAGTTGTAAATTGAGTAGGTACGTTTGAACGTAGACACGTCTGTGATTTACTCATTTTGGCCATAAAATACTAAAGCATAGGTGTTGACGTTGTTTAATTAATAGGTACTTATTTTAAATATGCCAATGAAGATCACAAAGGAAAGTACATATTTCTATATGTGAGAATTTAACTATATTAATTAACGATTTAAAAACATTATACATACTACGTACTACAAAATATCTTTAAGTATACATATTTTATAAAAGTTGGGAAAAAATATCTTTTCATGTATAAAAGATATTTTATGCACACGAAAGATTGATATTGCACTGTGTAAAATAAGCGTGCGAAACTCAGAACGTTGACGTGGGTCAAATAAACGAGGTTTAAGTTTATATGTGTGTCGGAAAAAAGGAAAAACTTCAAAATCAATTTTCATAGGTAGGTAGATATTTACATACATGGTTGGACCTAGGACGTACAAATAATCGTTAAGGGCTGCGAGTTTGGCATACTTTATGTAAAAGATCTTGCAGGATATTTGACAAGCATTTCTGCATAAGAAGAAAATAAATAACGCATAATTCCTGACTTGTCGTAATATACTGTAACGTTTTACCTTTCTTACATTTTTTGACCGAGTTGTTTCTACATTCTAATTTAGTAATAAGTCAAAGGTCTGAAGATGTTCTGGGCTAGAACAAAACTGGTTGCCTTTTGGATAAAAAATTGCGCATTATATAGTTTTATCTTAATATGCGAACACCTGGGATAAATCTTTCAGTGTTTGATAAGTGTGAACATGAACATATGCTCAAAAGTGTTTGTTTAAGAGTTTTGTTACCACGCAAACTATGATTAAAGAATTTTTTTTTAATCGGTGTAAATTCGGGGATCCCGCGTGATAAGTCGATCCATATGCACATTAAAGAAGACAATAACAAAGAGGAGTTCTGGCATTGGCAAAATTTCCAGGAATTTATCGTGATCAAAATTTCTCGATAATGATTGGCCTATATGATACGGAAACAGGTTGACGTTAAACAAACAACTTAAATGAAACAAAAGATAGAAAGTTGAAATTTCTAAATTAAGTGATAAGCTAGGACCTACGTTATAGGTAAAGAGTATGCGATGGAGTAACATCAAGTACTCTTGATATTATTGTTACTGACCACCGTTGAATCCTTTTCGATTTTCATTTGTTATCACGATTGAATTGTCAGTTAAGGTTTACGCATTTGTCGACTATTTGATTTAATTGTTAATAATGTAATATTGTAGGTGTACATGGTAAGTTTGTCCTGTGCACATGATAACTTCCATTAACTAGTTATTTATTTAATCCCCAAGTAGACTTTCATTCTTGTGTGTGTTAGGCTACCTGTTACCCCCCCATGAGCATACAACAATAGGAAAATACGGCTTAGTCACTGGTTCCTTGAATCTGCAAATTATTCGTCATAAACAACGAAATTCACGAGAAAATGGCTTCGCAGAAATTTAATAGGTATGTTCCCGTAGAATAAGCAATCTCCTTTTCCCCATCTGCTTAGCGATGAAAGATAAAATTGCGCCAATTTGCTATATGAGAGAGAGAAGCGCTTACAGTAGAGCCTTGATCTCAGTATCGCATTGCTAAGGGTAAGTGACCTTTGCGTCACATTACCGAGATTTTTGACAAAAATAAAAAGAACATGCTTGGTCTTGCGTATACAGAAATAACAGCATCAGGCAACGTCGATCCACATTGGCGACATTACCCAGGTCTTTATTAATTAACTTGCTAACGAATTGGCATTTGATTGCGTACATTTGATGTCTACGTTAACACGGAACGGAATGGAAAATGCTATTTAAGGCGCAGAAATGCAATAGAACGCGGAATTTGCTCAAAAAAAATAAAATTCACAAAGCGTACGTGTGTGCACAGAGGAGCGATATGTTTCGCACGACTAATACACAACAACATAGAACAAAGAAATTAGGAAGATGTTCAATTTTAGCGCGTGATTATCGATGATACTAATTGTAATTGATAAAGATGAGGCGGTTAACGTGCTGAGCAATAACGTATTTACGAAAATAAGTGAATAATTTGTTTATAGTCTCCGCGAAATTTAGTTTGACGTTTGCGAGATCAGCTGTTTTCCATCAAAAATCTTTCACGGGTCAAACAGGAGAAACTGTGGAAGCACAGGCGCGAAATGTTGAGGGCTCGTTCGCTTACCTCGAATTTATTTCTGCTCGCATAACTCATATTATGAACACGACGTAAACCTGTGCAAAATCACTGAAAACTGTTTGCTTTCAACTTGTCTCTGGTACTGCGTCAGTATGTTGTAGGAAAGTTAGTACAGTATGGCCTTGGAGCAGAGCGTTCCTCCGACCAATGGCGTGCGAGTGTTTTGTTTACGAGCCCTCCTATTGGCGGGTCCGCGATCAAAACAAAACATCCCCGCCACCCTGTCTGACTGGGGAAAGGTCGATGTACAGAAAATACGAACAGTTAGAAAAACAATTTATTGAAAATTTTGTCTCGTCGCGTTTGCTTTTGTCTGGACGGTCAGAGAAGTTCAAGTTGCAACTTTTATCAGGCGTGTTAGGTATATGTACCTATGTTGCAAAATCGCCTTAAAATCGAAGCCAAATTGCTTTGACCACAACTACCCCTTATTTTATATATTTTAAAATTTGTACCATGCATTTCATAGTAAAATCATTATTGAAGTGCAATATTTAAAAAATACATTAGTTTGCCATCTGGTATTATTAAACTAAACATTTTGAGACAATCTCACTTTCACTTCTTGTAACGATTGATTAATTATATTCTGATTAATAATGCTGCAATTGTTCTGATTAATTATATTGCAATTGTTTTTATTAATTATATTGCAATTGTTCTTATTAATTATATTGCAATTGTTCTTATTAATTATATTGCAATTGTTCTTATTAATTATATTGCAATATTATTCAAGACTAATTTTTTTAAATAAAGAAAATGATTTTATTATGTCACACAAACAATTTAAATTTAATGAACGTGCTGTCCTTTAGGCAATATTTAGTATAAATTTACTTGCTTGTTTATTCGTGTAAAAAATTTTTAAAATCTTATGCTATATATCAAAAACAGTTGCCTTCTGATCTTTTAATAATACCAGTCATCAATTGTTCAAAAGAGGCTTCTCTTAATTAATGAAATATCTATGTGTCTTGAGTGTTGATCATTCTTAATGCATCCCAAAAATATATGCTTGATATTTACAACAACAAAGTCTGTAAAGAAAATTAGGTTGCGAATCACGCTACGTTAAATGCTGTTTGTAGAGGATGATATGGTCAGCTTTGTCATAACCTGCCGTGATATCAAAAAAGGGATTGACAGAATGTCTCGTAGCAAACAGGTTACTTAAAATTTTAACAAATACGACTGTAACTGCATCCATAGATCCTTTGATGTCAAATTGAAATTATAACAAATTTAATCCTAAATAAGGAAGCCCACAATAAAGAAAACCACAAGTCAGAGTGCTAAACCTCTTTATTACACATTCACCCATTGAAATTCAATCCATCCAATCACAAAACTTTGTGCGACAAGGCTTATGAGTATAAGGATACTTATCAACGGCGACATCGACAACGCTACCGATATCCCAACCCGTACCGATGTGACAATATTCCGTGCAATACATTCCTGGAGCACACACCAGTTGCCAGGGCGAAGCATCCGGACGGGAATCCGGGAATTCCTCTCCACTTTGAAATAAGTACGGATACATGTCGGAGAAAGCTTGGTGAATGTAATCTTTCCCATAAATGGACTTCTTCGCACTTTAAAAAAATACTTAATTTAATGGACAAATAATTCATCTTGTTTTAGCTAAGATCAAATTATCCATTAAACAAATCACTTACCACTCCAACGTCTTCGGTGGTTGCTTGCGAACAACCTTATTCTGTATTTTGTGCTTAAATTGCAATTTGTCGTAAACTGGATCCTTTTTCACCGGAACTATAGGTTCAGTCGGCGGGGCATTAACTGGCTTATAACCCTTGCCCTAAAATAATAAAGTCAATAAAATTACAAACAAAATCATCATTTGAAACTTACAATATAGAATGTAATGATATTCTTTTCTCCAATACCAGATCTTTCCTGAGCAGGAAAATTAATGTAAGTTGCTCTATTGGTCGTTAAATATGGATCCAAGTACTTGTAATAACCTTTCTCATCAGGTCGTATAGGAGGCTGTTCATCTCTTCCTAAACCTTTAATCTAAAAATAATACAAGGACAGAAATTCAACAAACGAAATAAAAAAAGCAATACTCAAATCATACCACACAGAATGCATAAGGATTCGGTGGTTTCACTTCTTGATACTCGGGTGGAACAGTAAAATGTAGGTAATTCTCTTTCATTTCTGATAATTTGGGTTTAATCGGAGGCGGTGGCTTTTTAAAATACTAAAATGCAATAAAATTATCAAGACAACAATTAAAAATCTATATTCGCACTCACCCTTTCCCTCTCATTCTTTATATAATGAGTCACTTGAAAAGGTAAAGGATTGGGGGAAAAATCCTTTGGTTCACTCCCCGAGAGTTTTGGAATGTATTCGTCATTATAATTAGTCTTATAATTTATGTCTCTGATGTTCCAATCTGTTTTAAGAAGATGTTTAATCCCCCTAATTTTCACTCGCTGTTGAACATAAAACAAGTTATTAAAAAGACAACAATCATGTAAATATAAATTTTAAGACCTACAGCATCAAAATCCTGCCCTTTCACCGGAATAAATCTATGAAAAGTCCCCGTCGTTGTTCTATAATCCGTAGTCTTATACATGGAAATTGGGATGCCATAATCGACGTGCATTTGAGTAGTATTCGTGCAAATGAAAGGTTCCGGCATTTTGTGACTAACTCTTCACTGCTTCACCAATATTACGAGGTTTACATAAAAATAAAACACCTATCTTTAGAGTAAATGATTAAATTTGAGGAGGTACTATTACTATCTGTCATTCATGCAACAAGAACATATTGATTCAACATTCTGTTGCTAACAAACGGTTTAATTCCAAACAATTCTGTTCAAAGTGTCGAATTGTTGCCAAACACAATTTACTTTTTATATCAACTTTAAGTAACTGTATCATCGAAGTATGAATACATTTTTTTTAAATTCAATAAACTATTTGACAGGCATATTTAGTTAATTACCGAACATGCAACACCATAGCAATCTAAAATCAATTTTTGTAAATAATTCACTTTTTTCTTAAAGAAACCATTATTTCTACACCACAATTAAGAGGAACTCCAGTACAAGATCATTACAAAATAGAATACTATTCTGGATAATAATTTCTGAAATCAAAAGACGACTGATTTTATCTTCACCCTGTATACATTTTCAGATCTCCATGTGAGAAAGGCAACACAATTGAAGATCAATAAAACTAATAAACGTTCTTTTTCAAATATTAATGACCTATTTCATGTTGTTTCTTTTGCAATAGAGCAAACCACAATAAACAGATAATATTTAAATGTATAAAATAATAATAATAAATTGAAATCATAAAATATATACACAAAAAGGAAAACGCATAGACTCTTTACCAAGTTCGACAGCTAAGTTGATGGAAGGTTGTTGATAATTACTATTTGGGAAGGTATAGAAATTTTTTTATTTAAAAGAATAGCCAAATGGTGAAAATTTTGTGTCTAATAAATTTCCAGTTTTATTGTAACACTATAATATTGCACATTATAATTATTATTACTGATTATAGATAATCTACTTATATTAAGACAAGAAATATATAACTGAATTTAATTAAATAAACTGCCACACTCGCATTGACTAAGTGAAAATTTTATTATATTAAGAACTAATCCATCCAATCACAAAACTTTTTAAAGCACTGCTTATGAACAATGGGCGCATTTGCTTTCTTCTGTGCTTCTTCATCTGCATTGCGTTGTTCAATAACACTATCTATAGGCCAACCAGTGCCAATGTGACAATATTCTGTACAGTACATTGCTGGTGGACATAAATTTTGCCATTGAGATGCATCCGGCTGACTGCTTTCGAAAAATTCCCTCGAAGTCAATATGTGGGGATATGCATCCGAAAAACACTGAGGAATGTAATCTGCCCCATACACGGATTTCTTTGCACTATAATTTGTAACGGAGTTAATTAATAGCAATCATTTATTCATGATATTAAAAAATGATTAGATATTCGACTACATACCATTCGCGAGTTCTAGGGGGAAGAGTATCACGAAGGGGTACATTAGGTTTCTTTTTAAACACTAATTTATCATATACCGGATCTTGTTGTTTGGGTACTAATGGTTCAAGTAATTTTTTATCTGCGGGTTTTACTTTTTCCTGAAATTGATCACTTTTACCACAGACTGTGCTTTTACTAAATCGATCATTAAATAAAAATCGAAACACTTACTGCATAAGCACTTAACGGAAATTTGTGATACGTAAATCTGTATGTGCTTAGGTAAGGATCTAAATATTTGTAATAACCTGGTTCATCAGGCCGTATAGGCGGTTGTTCATCCCTACCTAATCCTTTTATCTATAAATATAATAATGAAAATTACTACTCAATATTTTGTTTAAAAATTCTACTGAACTTACATCACATAGAAAAGAAGGGCACGTTAGTGGGTATTCAGGAGTATAGGGATAAAATGAATACTTGTCTTTCATTTCTGAAATTTTAGGCTTTGCACATGGTGGAGGATTCCTAAAGAACTTCACAAATATTTTAGAATACTGAAAATGAAATAATTCTTCTTTAATTAAATGAGAGGGAAATTACCCTGTTTTCCTCCGATTTTCCATAATCGACTTTCTCAAAGGAAGAAGGTGTTGGAGCAGCCTCATTTGTCGCTTTTGACCGCTTCTCGATATATTCAGAAGCATATTCTGTGTTATAGTTTATATCCTTTATATTCCATCTGGTTAAAAAAATACTTCTTAGATCCTCTCGCTCTCCCCTCTAATACAAAATAATTTATCAAAAAAAATTTTATTAATATTTATATTAACTTACCGGAATGAAATCTTGCCCTTTTGGGCATATCCACCTGTGATATGTGTTATAACTAGTTCGATAATCAAAAGGCTTGTCCACTGAAATCGGAATTCCAAAGTCAACATGTCCTTGCGTAGTATTTGTACAAATTAATGGTTCAACCATTTTGAACGAAATTTTACAATATCCAATATTGAATCGTATGTATCACCGAATGAACAATTATATTACACTATTCCGAAATAAAGTTAAACCCGAATCGCGGAAATACATCCCTCTAAACACCCCTAAACCTAATAACAAATATGTCAAGAGCTTATGATTAACAAAAATGAAAACAATTTCAGTTCACCATTTGAAGTATGCCTTAATCTGTCACTTATGTACTTAGTTATTTAAACTCAATTTAAAGGATTCAAAGAGAATTACGAGCATTTCCTAATATTCGATAATACAATGTCTGCGACGGAGGTGCCACCGAAACAAGAGTCAGCGACTTTGGCCCCAAAAGTTGGTTCTACAACCTCGGCACAAAAGCGAGCTTCTGCACAAAAGCAAGGTTCTTCAACTTCTGCACAAAAACGAGCTTCTGCAACTTCAGCACAAAAACGAGCCTCAGCAATTTCTGCACAGAAACGAACCTCTGCGATTTCTGCCCACCAACGAGCTTCTGGCACTGATGTTAAAAAAGAAACCTCTGTGACTTCTGCCCGCAAAAGAGCTTCAGGGACTTCTACGGCAACAGAAGCGTCGAGGGTATCTGCTGCTTCAGAGGCACCTACAGAATCTCCTTCCGAGGATGCCTCTGGCTCTCAGGTTGCTAGTCCAGCAACCTCATATGCTGAATTAGCAGTGGTTGAGAAAAAGCCGTCCATCCCACAAGCCGTTGAAGATTATTTAAATAGTGAGTGTTTATTGTAAATTTTCTTTCATTAACTTCCGTTTTTCATTACTTTCCAGACTTGGAATCTGAAGACATAAAACGTAGCATAGACAATATGAGTCTTGACCTAAGCAGGTTTAACTTGGAAAATCTGATTTTCGAAAATTTTTTAAAGTTAAATGAGCCATCGTTTTTGATTGGTACTATTTCATCTTTATTATTTCTATACACTTTATTTTTTTTTATATTTTTTTACTAATACCCGTAATTCTTTTTGCCTAAAATATTCATCCACACCCATATAGGATTAGATACACTTTTGGAAACTACAACTCGTTCACATAAACAACAATTGCAACAAGCCGAAAAAAGTAGTGATAGAATATCAGTTGCTTCTGTGGATACTGGTCGAAAATCTATTGCATCTAATGCTGTGACGCCTGCTGCGACAGGACCTATAACAGGTCCCAGGTTAGTAACCATTTCATTACAATATCTATAGCTACGTACATTTTTAAAATAAATATAATAAATTCAATCAATGAAGTAATGACACCAGAAATTATTTAAACTATAGGAACAAATGAAAAAAGTATTCCCAAATTACGAAAAGAAGTTTATTACTCTAGAGTTAGCTTTTTACAGTCATCTTGAACATATTCTAATAATAAACTTTCTCCATCTAGAATGGATTTGTTTGACAATAATTGTGATAAAGGTTCGGCAACATTATCTGATATAATCTGTCCATTGCTCTTAAATAAACGCAGTTTTAAAGCAGCGGTGACGTTGTTATGGTTTGGTATTTTGCATTCCTGGGCTGTTGCATCAATTACTCTACCTAAAAGAGGTTGATATGATTTCTTGTTTATTTATAATAAATATAATTTATGGTCCTATTGAGAAATGTATTTATAACGCTACACCAAGGCCACCTGACAAATTTGAGTGATATACCAAAAGTAAAATTTTAAAGCGAAATACAATTTTTGTAGCTGTTAAGCTAGTAAGATAACGCCTTAGTAAAGACTTGATAAAAGGATGTACTAAAGTCTATGTGCATACATATGAAGTACTTTGAAATACAAACAAATTTTTCTGTCCTTCTAAATGTGTTAAATTATTTTAAAGTTTACAAAGTGAAGAAAATTGAAAAATATTAATTATGAGACTTACAAAATAGAAATGATCCGGATCATGAGAAAGTATGTCAAAACTAACAACTTAAGCATTATATTTATCAGTTATTTTTAAAATATACAAGTAAAACAGAGAGAAGAAATTAACATAAATATGATTTAATATCTAGTAAAAACAATATAAAATATAATAACTCAGAAAATATAAAACTTGCACATAGTCCATAATATACGAATGTATATTATAGAAATATCTTTTCTAAACTCGAAATCAGAACAATAAATAAGAAATTTATAAATATAGAAATTGTGAAAAACACTACTGATTGTCTCTTGTGGCTAATTACCTATACTCATATAATGTAAGATCACAAATAAACTTTTATCAATGGACACTCAGTTTATAGATCATATCAACATGGTGTAATTTTACATAGCGTACCTTAAAAATTTCACAATAGCACCATTTATTTTAAATGATCACAGAGAAGTTGGCAAGTCAATTTACATCAAAGATGAGACAAGTCGTTTTGCCAATTAAGAAACATCATTAATATTTACATACAATAATATCCCACTTTAAATTAAACTTTAAACACTCTCTTCTGTAAAGTGGGCATTTTCGACTTACCAACATCTTCCCTGAGACCCAGAATTTACGACTTACCAACTGTCCAAGTCTTCGAAACAAATATTGCTGTTGTTTTAGGCCCTGATACTTTTGGGTGACTTATACTAAAATATACTCTATCAGAAGCTGGTATAGCTTTTGATCCAACGGCTTTTCCCTTTAGTTTCATTAGCTGAACTTTATGAGCCATTTCAGCAGTTTTTGATTTCTTTTTTGCGTTTTCTAATTTTTGCTCCAACTAAAAATGAAAATACAATTTGCACTGAGCGACACTACAGAAGCAACCCTCTACGTACCTGGTAATCAATTGTAGCTTTGGTCTCATTAAATTTTCTAACAGGTGCAGCATATTTTTCTTTCTCAGCTATAATTTCTTCCGCTGACTTTGCAACACATTCTGTAATATGCCTATGTTTTATGCAATAATGTTTCTTACATTTTTCACATATTAAAGAAACGATACTGGTCTCCTTGCAATTTTCATGCGAGCATACGAATAACTCTTCGATTTTCTTAGGATCCACTTCTTTAGAGTTATGTACTTCTGAGCAATTCTCTACATGTTTATTGAAATGTTCCGAACAAAATAATTTTCCGCATTTACATTTTAAAGGTAAAAAGTCCAGCTGTTTGCAGGTGGAATCCCCACATTGTAAGCCGATCTGTGGCAATTCCATTATGTGTACGTTGCTAAAAAAAAAATTTTTCTGAAGAAAACTAACTTTAGACGATATATTTGCTATACAGTAAATTTTTTCGAGAATGTGATGACAATGACATTGTGAAACACTTGCTTGCACTCTTTAAATTTAATTTAAAATGAATACACTTTTGACCAACCTTTATTGATGTTCGCTCAAAGCAGTCAGAGCAATATCGTTCCACTTTTGCTCTTGTTCTATAAGCGTCAAATTAATATCGCCGCTATCAGCTTCTGGATCTGGTAATTCGTGAGCTGGTACGTTTATATCATCCAAGGGCAACGTATCTTCTCTCCAAGCATCATCAATTAAATCCACCAAATGACCATCTATTGAGACTTGACTGTCCATTGAATACTGAAACAAAGTTAAACTAAAATTAAACCGAAAGAGAGGGAATGATGACTAAACAAATTTTACTTTAAGAGCAGTTCAAAAAATACCTATGAAATAAGTAAATTTAAATCAACCACTTCTTTAAATTTAATATTCTAGTGGATAATACAAATTTGACAACGAAGTAATGTAGAAATAACCTCAAACAAACTTTTAAGGTTAGAATTTGATTGAATGTTGACATCGACGACGTCGTGGTTGACATGTAAGCAGTGATTGGTTAATGGTTAAAATATAAATATAAACAACCAATGACAGGTGATATTCCTTTGCAAATTTGAATTTAAATTGATTTACAGTAGAGCGTCGATTATCCGAACTAATTGGGACCAAGGGTAGTTCGGATAATCGATTTTACAGAAAAGTAAGAAAAACTCGTAGGTATATAATGTGTTAATGTTTATATACGTTATATTTTGATCTAACATAGCTTTTTAAAAAGTAATTATTCAATTTCATTTGAACGTTGTTCTTTTTTTTTTCACAGCCAATTTAAATAACAACACAGGAATGATGCGTCACTTATATCAATTTGATACTTTATGCCCGTCGGCGTCGTATGGTTAACAAATACTGTGTTTTTATGCCACACTCGTTTACACATAGTCTCCGGACGAAAAATAAACTATTTAAACCAAAAATGTTTGCATTGACGAACAGATAATAGATGGTTAAATTAAATCACAATAGTTGAAAATGATGTTCGGATAATCGACGCTCTACTGTACTAACATTATTGAGGTTTCAACGATAAAAGTAATTAAAAACAATTAAAATAATTTACACTATTGTAGTTGCGATCCAATCAGATTTTAAATTCTTTGGGAAAGAGCTGTCATTCCAGACTTTTTTTAATATGACAGGCAATCAGTTTTGCTGTAGATTTTTGGCATCATCAGGTCTGTGCAAGAGATACAATACAAACAAATACAAAATATAAAAAGAAAAAATTAGGGAGCATCCAAAGATTCAACAATTATCTTATTCAAGATTCTTCACAGATATTTATTAATGCATTAAATGTTATACACCCATACCTCGCTTTACTGCCTAGATACGTTCCATGAAACTTGGCCGCAAAGCGAAAAGCCGAATAAGGAATGAATTATTCTAATACAAATTCAATGGGATCGGTTCCAAATTTGTTAAATATGTAACATGGTTTATCATTCAAAATGTATTTTATCTTTTTATTTCAATTAAAGCAAAAATACATACATAACAAGTACATAAAATAATAGCAGACTCCAAAAACCAACAAAAATCTATAAACAAAAATGAAACAACTTCATGTTACATAAAATATGTGTATGTATACATACATAATTTAAGAGTAAGGTAAGGATGGGTCTGGCTTAAAAAAATTGTCCTACATCGTTTGTCTTGCTTTCTTGTCTATTTCGTTCTTCAGTGATTTATAACAGCTAATGGCAGAGTTCATTCCTCGAGAAACTTTAGCGCTACGTTCGACGTCAGGATCATTTTTAAGGAGGATTTTTATTCCTTGTTCGAAATAGGAAAAAGCTTTCGACAAATTTTTTGATGTTAGCTGTTTGGATACAACAGGCTCTGTCTCTTCATCAAATGCCGGTTCTGCTTGCAACTGAATGAGTTCCTCATATGAAAGGGGTTCCCTATCAGCTTCAAGTAGATCAAGCACATCACGTTCGTTCAAACCTTCAAAGCCGAGATCATGTGCTAGATCCAAAATGTTATGCCTAATTTCAGGAAGGAAATTAACTTCTGCATCAGTACTTTTTACACATTCTGGGCATATTTTTTTCCAAACATGGTTCATTGTTCTTAATTTTAATTCCTTCCATGATGCTTTCAACAGCATCCTTGATGTTATAGTTTTTCCAAAATGTTTTAATTGAAGATTTTTCGGTTTCCCTTATAATTTGTCGGAAAGTTCGGGGTAGGTAATATGCCTTAAAAGTGGCTATTGCATCCTGATCCATTGGTTGGATCAGAGGTGTTGTATTTTTCGGAAGGTACTCAATCATGACATCTTCAGATAGTTCGGATAAATTAGTAGGATGCCCTGGTGCATTATCCAGAATTAGCAAAGCCTTGTTGCTTAAGTTATTGTCTCGCAAATATTTTTTCGCTTCTGTACAAAAGTGATTTTTGAACCAATCCTCAAAAGAAGCTTTAGTCATCCAAGCTTTCTTGTTGGATGTCCATATGACGGATAATTGATTTTTATTTAGTCTTTTAAGAGGTCTTGGATTTTCGGACAAATATATTAAAAGTGGTTTTAGCTTAAAACCACCCGCGGCATTTACAACCAAGTAGCAAAGTTAATCGTTCTTTAGACACCTTATAACCAGGCGCAGATTTTTCGGTTTTTGAAATGTACGTGCGATCAGGCATTCGCTTCCAATAAAGCCCTGTTTCGTCTACGTTAAACATTTGTTCAGGTTTATAACCACCTCTTTCAATAATTCCCTTTAAAATGTTGGGATATTCCTTAGATGCGGCCTATCGGCGCTAGCTGCTTCACCTTTCATTTTCAAATTATGCAAATTAAATCTATTTTTAAATTTTTCAAACCATCCTCGGCTTGCTTGGAATGTGGCATCTTCAGCAGATTCATCGGTATCTCCATTCTTCAAATTTTCGAAAATACTTAAAGCTTTTTCCTAGATAATCATTTGACTCATTGGCATTCTCCGTTTGTTATTGTCCTCAATCCATATAATCAATAGTTTTACCATTTTTTCCATAATCCAGTTTCTTTGGCGTGTTAATCTCGAGACATTTAAAGGTACAGCAGATTGCAAATATGTTTTAATGTCTTCTTTTTTTATCGCGAATAGTTTGAATGGTAGATTTCGCAAGTCCCATTGCCTTGCAAATTTCAACAATTTTCTCTCCAGCTTCTATACGACGTAATACTTCTAGTTTAGTTCCTAGCGTGACTGACTTT
>JAWQRP010000736.1:0-24323 GCA_033557875.1 Quadriops clusia
GGGATAATCGCGACTCTTTGCTACGAAACAAATTATTCGCTAAAATAAACGATTAGAGTAAAACAATAATTTATTTCGTTGTTTTTTAATTTGTTGATGCAAGTAGTTAAATTCTCCTTTACAAAACTCATTGATGTTCTTTAAAATGCGATTTTTTCATAGTGGCGCAACCATTGATACACACTCACCATAGAAACAATATTCCTTAAAATGGGAAAATTACCGACGGACGGACGTACGTACGTACGTTACAGCGGTAATTATGTTTGTTGATACGTATAAATATGTTATACTCATTTCTTTTTTTTTGTCATCGTTATTTAAATTTGATAATGATAATAAATTCTTGCAAATTCACGCTAGTTATCCAAGCTTTTCAGCCAGCGTTCTTACGACTATAAACAAATTTAACCCGCGGAGGAATTGTTTTATTTCCGAATGTTCCGGAAACTATAGCAGCGAATCCATCCAACGTGTAACAAGCCACGCATATCCACAGCAGCAATACACTCGTGTATAAATTACCCTGACAGAAGGGTGGTGTTGCATTTGCACACGAGCTGCGATATTCCAAACGGAACGAAGCCGAAGCGGGACTTCCAACTGTGATAGAGTTGTTAAACCACTGTAACATTTTAAACAAACACATGCGTTCATTACATTCTAGTAATATACGCTGTAAATAGTAAAGTCGCGCTTTCATTGTTGAGCACTGAATGTTTCAACATATGCTAGAACAATAATTACCGCAATATAGAGTGTATTATTTGCTGGGGAACGAGATCCGTATATTCACATGTTATGCGTTATATGTAACGCACATACATGTATGTGCAGTATACTACAGCGGTGATAATTATTGGAAATACGTATTATTTATGAGCTTACTGAAAAAAATAAAAGTAAATTTATTTTGAAGATGTAACGACAGTTTAGGCGCAAATTCATTTACAAATTCACATCTTTTCTTTATTTTGGATCTTCTTTTGTGTGGTTTTTCCTATTCTTAGTATTTCAGGTTCTTTTCCTTGATAAAAAGTCAATACTAAATTTTCTTCATAAAGAAATATTCTACAAATCCGAACTTTAAAAGCTCAAGATCAAAGTTGATCTCAGGCAAGGCCATCATCAATCGTTACCTCATCCTCGGAATGCATGCGGTTTAACGCAAAATGCGATTAAACTATGTGGCAACATTTAATTACCAGGTATCAACTCGCGAAGTGCTTCAGATCCGCTCAACCAGTGCGCAACTGGGAAACTACCCACTGAAATTGAACCCGCTTGACTTGATTGTCCTGTGCGCACACTATTTAGGGATGAGGTTAGAGAGAGAACATAAGACAGGTCGGTCGAATGGCCAGCGGAAGTCTATCCTAACTTGACGGGACCTATCGCCTTATGTCTCTGAGGTCTAGTGGATTCTTTTTATTTCGATCAGTAGAACTGTAATACCTTTCAGTCAGAGGCCGTCATAGACTTCCTATGTCCGGGGTGACTTACAAGCATTAAGCCCTTAAAATGTTTAGGTAAGGAAGGTCAGGATTAATAGTGATAAACCTACAACAATCAAGTCACTGCACGATGATTATCTGACTATTGGCTCTGATCTCACTCGTCCAAAACACCCTTGAGTCGCTACCAGAGAACGATTACCTTTAATTACCTAGGTAGTGTGATTGAATATGATTAATATTAATTTGAAGTCAAGAAGTCTTTCGTTGTGCCAGAAACTCTATTTCTTTAAAAGTGATTGTAATTGAGTTACCCCTTTATTTGATTTAATTGAATGACCTTGGTGAGTAAGAATGATTATTCGTTATTTTGCTTCACTGCAGTTGACCTTGTAATTATCGTGAAAATGAGATACCTTTTGACTGTTATGGAATTGTGTCTACCTTTAATTTATTATTGCAATTGCTCTACTCTTTTCTATCGTGCTCTTAATTTATCTACCTTTGTTGTGATGTAATTAATTGTTCATTGAATTGATTGTAGCAAAACTTTGTTGGTAATCGTTTATTGAATTAGTTGGGCCCAAACTTCGTTATTACAAAATGTTATTGATTCAATTGACTTACTATGTTTATTGGTAATTGATTTGTGTGTGTGTGAGAGAGAGACGGACCGAATTATCCTCCCCCTATTGTCACCTGGGCGTTCATCGAACCAACCCAACAAAACTAACGCAGGACTGGTGAAAAGAACGAGTCACTAGCGACCCCTATTCTCTAACTACTGAATTGAATGAAACTAATAAAAGAAGAAAACAAATATTCTTAGCCTGTCTCGTGTCCCACGCCTGGCGACGGCAGCCAACAAATCCAAAAGCTCCTGAAGGATGGTGTTGAAGATATTCCCAAAGGCACTGAACAATGGATCACAATGAACTCACAAAACCTTTCACTCGGGACCGCGCCCAACACTCGGATCCTGTCATCTAAGCTACCCCTAGTGACTACTGAAGACTATCTCTGTGGCGACTCTCTGACTCTCTCTCTGTGGGGGCTCTTGTGAACGACGGCCCGTCTCTACCTGGCTTCCGAGACGTTCATAAACGACATTTTACCCTCGACACTCAAGACTACTCTCTCTAGAAGACCGCTTCCATCGACCGTTTTTCTACCTGACTCCCTGCACTCTCCTTGCGAGACGCTCACCGCTGGCTTTTTTGGAACCCTTCTTTTTCTGACCGTTTGACTGGCTGTCTCTCGGCCAATGAGAACTGTCTCCGCTCTTCGTATGAAGAAAGACCAATCACCGCGCCAACCTTCACCACCGGGCGACCAATGGCAGCGTTGGTACCGATCAAGCGAACTTGCGGAGAGTTTCGGCCCAAAGGCCGGCGCACCTGTTTCCCATTAGGGCGACCTTGGCCGTTTCCGTTTTCTCTAGACGTTCTTAGAATAGGGACATCGTTGGGACCATGCTTTGTATTTTGAACAGCTGTGCTTCGGGCACTCTTGAGACTGGAAATATTTTCCAGATTTGATGACATGTGGCGCGGGCAACATCTCCATATTTTGATAAGGCCCTAATTGACATGGATGGCATAGCCTATCTTCATACTGTCACAATACTCTTATAAGGGTTCGAAATGCTTTTTTGAAGAGGGCTCGCTTATGCATACGTCAAAACGGAGCTCATTTTCAGCATAAAATTTTTTAAGTGAGTAATTATTTCAATTATAATAATTATAATCGACCATTTTCTTATGTTGCTACATTTTTTGTCATTTCTTTAATGTCGGCGTGTTTCGCATTGCATCGTAAGCCAATTACCGATGCAACATTGCTAGGTTACTAAATTCCCACTATAGTCAAAATTGTAATGAAAAAAAAAAATTCAGCCGCATAGCTTTCGCGCCGTAACACCCGCTCGATTCAAATTATTAGGCGATGTAACGGCGCACACTGGGGTGATGCTATAGAAATGTCGGACATTGGGGAAAATGATGAAACTTTTAATTTAACATTTTAATTTTGCAATTGACATAAAACAATCCTTTTCTCATCGTGCAGATTGATATTTAACGTTACTGTTGTGTTATTTTTTTCATACAGTCAGATTAAAAGAGTTGAGTTGAAAAACCGTTGTTTAATTAAATTGGTCTGGAAGTCACATTTCTTGTTGAAAATTAAAAATATTTGGAGTACGTAATTAGGGCATTCAAATAACTTTAAATCCAACAAAAAAAATACTAAAAAGGGGTTCCAGTTTGTTTTTTTGTCACATAAAAGATAATAATACTATTTAATTGGATTACACAAATCACCCAAAATCGCCCAAAAAAATATCAATTGGTAAATTTTTAAGAAGTATTAAACTTAAAAATAGCATTGTCAAATCTTGCCTAAATCTGCCTAAACGTTAGATTTTTTAATATTAACTTGCGTAGTAGTCCACTCAATAGAGCTCGAAAATGGGTGGGTACCCAGACAAAAGGTCGGGTAGTTGTGGAATTTTTATATGTTGTTTAGCATGGTTGTTTATTGAAAAATTCGAATTTTCCACAAAAATTTTTCCTTCGCGGGCGCCACCGTTTGCAAAAACTACAGCATTTCGGCACTTTTTTTTAGTTCTTTGCCTATAACTCCTTTCCGGTACACTTTCTGGCTATATCACTTTTATACAAAGTTGCAGAGGACAAAATTTTCTACAAAATTAATCCAAAAAGTTTTTCCGCACGATCAATATCAACGGAGATACGTTGCCGCAAAAAATAGCTAAATTTAAACTTTTATTAAATTTTAAGTTTCTCCTTGTCGGCGATTAGCTTGTTATACCATGCATTTCCATGGTAACTGCTCAAGTCGCGCCTTTATTTACTGGACTAAACGTCAAATTTGACATTCGCATTTTTACCACAAAATAGGCAGGTTTAATCAGTTTGTTTCGCGTTGTAAAGAAATGGATGTGAAAACAAACGGCGATTTATTTCGATTCTTTAAAACAAATGGAATCAATTACAAAGATTATGACTCTGCTTTGGAACAATGGACTGCCTCTCTAAGTTTTGCAATTTCAAGTTCTGCGAAGTCCAATATGCGTGAAAAGTTGAGGAAATGGTGTAACCATTTTGAAAAAAGATGGAGCTCAGCCAACAGGACTGTGGAACCGTTTATCAAGAAGAATCAAGACTGGCTTAACATTGACTTCACTTTTCCGGACGAATTATTTGAGAAACTGCCATCTTCCATCTCTGCAGGTATTCCTCCTAAAAACTCAAAATCATTTGAGCATCTCTCAGAACGACATAAACGGAGAAGAACGGAAGATTTAAGAAATTGTTCTGACGATATGTTTAATTTCGTTTTAAAAAAGAAAATTAAATCTAAAAATTTTCATTATGTATTAGACTTCATGCAGAAACACCCTGAACACATTGATGAGATAAAAACCTTTTGCCAACATTTAACTTGTCAGAAACCTCAATATGAGGAAGAAAAATTTTTAGGTCTCTATGCCACAGCCAAGTTAACTCGATACCAGTATAATGCTATCAAAGAAAATGCGAAAGAATTAGGTCACGACTTCTATCCCAGTTATTTCAAAATTCAAAAGTTAAAAAAAGATTGTTATCCTCCAGAAGAAGCAATCAGTATTTCAGAAACTGGGGCTAAAATAGAACTACAACATCTACTAGACCACACTGCAAGTCGCTTCTTAAGACAATTGTCCAACAAAATTGATCAAGAATGTTCTCATAATTTAATTATAATTTTTAAATGGGGTTGTGATGGGGCATCTAACCAATCACAATATAAGCATAGATTCTCGGCCAACCAATCTTTAGAAAATGACAACTCAACAGTTTTTATAAGTAGTGTGGTCCCAATTAAAATAGTAAATGCTGAAAACGGGCAAGTGTTATGGCAGAATGAGAAAACGTCATCAACTCGATATTGCAGGCCTATACATTTTAAATTTACTAAGGAAAATAAAGAAAATGTGACATCTTTCATTGAAGATATACAACTAGAAATAGATTCTCTCAATCCATACCATGAGCACAATTTTACGGTTATTTATAAATTATATCTTACAATGATTGATGGGAAAATTTGTAATATAATAACAAATACAACCTCTGCTATGAAATGTTACATTTGTAACGCGACACCCAAGGAAATGAACAACCTAAACGCAATAAATAATAAAAACGTAATTGCAGAAAACTATAGCTTTGGACTGTCAACACTACACTGTTGGATAAGATGTTTTGAATGTTTGCTTCATATAGCGTATAGGTTAGATTTTAAATCCTGGAGTACAAGATCTTGTCTTAATAAACAACTTTTTCAACAAAGGAAAACCAAAATTATAAGTGATTTTAAAGACAAAATGGGGTTAGTAGTCGATCAAGTAAAACAGGGACTAGGAACATCAAATGATGGAAATACAGCTCGGAAGTTCTTTGCGTTTCCAGAAATATCGGGATCAATTACTGGAATCGATGTAAACATAATTAAACGCTTTTCAGTGATACTACGAGCAGTTTCGTCAAACTCTTCCATTAATATTAAAAAATTTGAAATATATGCAAAAGAAACGGCAGAAATGTATGTTTACCTATATGGGTGGTATTATATGCCCGTTACGGTTCACAAATTATTGATGCATGGCTCAGATATAATAAAAAATGCTATTGTTCCAATTGGAATGTTATCAGAGGATGCCCAAGAGGCTAATCATAAATATTTCCGTGGTTACAGGGAATCTTTTTCGAGAAAATTTTCAAGAAAAGCCAATAACAGGGATATACTCAATAACTTATTAATTCATTCTGATCCCTTGATTTCGTACGTAAGGCCAACTCTGAGTTGCACTCGTTTGGAAGCAATGTCCGCAGAAGTCAAAGATCTTTTAATTATTAAAGACGTGGATAGTTTTGAAGAAGATGTTAATATACCGTAATGTGTATAATAGTTTCATTTAATTTTTATAAGTAGGGATACCTACGCGACATTTAGACACTTTGGCGTCTATCTGCCTAACAAATGTTGTTTTATCTTTGTCAAAAATTGTTTTGTTGTGTTTTGGTTTTCAGTAATTAAGTATTATAATATTAATTTATTTCTGATTAGGAAAAAGTCTTTGAATGCCTAATCATCCGAGAGAGATGTAAAGCCGGGGCTCCCGTGTGTTGTAGGTTTAATCCACGCGCACGTTAAAGAGCACAATGACCAGGTGGAAATCCTGGCAATGGCTAAATTTCCAGAAGTCGTGGTCCTAATTTCTTTCGTCAGTAAATGGCCTATGATGAGGAAACCGTCTGACGTTAAATAAATCGAGTAAAAAAAATTAAACTTTTTCAATCTATTTCTAATATGTTCAGTTACATTTGTTTATTCTATACTAGTAATATTATATAATTTATGTTATTATTATTGTTATTTCTTATCTTTAAATTTTGTTTATGTTTAATTTTGTTACTTGTGTTGTTTATCATTGTATTTATTAAAGTTGCTGGACAACCGTTTATTCTAAAGCTATTTTTCTTATTTAATGGCAGTACGTTGAAATGCTTTTAAATTATTTCATTAAAATTTCAATTATAAATAAATTTTTATACGTTCCAACTTTGTTTTAAGAGTTGTAGTTCTCACGCTGGCACAGTACAAACTTTTTTAAATATTTTCAAACGACAATTTAATATTGACTTTTTTAAATCATAAGGTGTTTATTGCTACGCTCTAGAGCTTTAAAATGACACCAAAAGCAATGCTCTACGATAAGTATAAGCGGAGATATTAACGGATGTCCGGTCTTCCCTATAGCTCGTCCCACTGTGCGGCGATCCCTCGCTTACTTAGCAAAAGCGCGCAATCTGATGCCCAATTCGCGGCCTCCCTAAATAATTTGAAACCCCACATACACCCGATGTCATGTAAAAAGAACGAAACCGTTGTAAAAGGTCTGATTGTGAGTTGTAAATTACTTAAATGCATTGAGGTTTCCGCGGGTAATCCGCTTTCTAAAAAAATAATATGTCAAACGACCTGAACGTCACAGGATATTTAACTAAATTAGTCCATGAAGCCATTCGATAATTCAGTATATGTATTTGCAGTTGGGAGAAAAAGCATTTACATGACGTGCATGTCCTCTCTTATGCTCTTGTGCACATTCTCCCGGAAACAAAGAGCTCTGCGACCAGCCCCGTGAAAATGCATATATAAGACCGGCAAACATCAGCAGGGCCGCCTGGCCCGCAATGTTTGTATGCTGGTAACAGTTGTTGACAGTGATTCTTTCGGAGTAATAACATGATTGATGACTGCTTCGGGCGATACATCAATGTCGCGATGGCAGCGCCGATTCCGCTGGCTGCCCTGAAAGCTGTTGCTGCGCCGGGAAATTTCGCTTCGAGCCCATGATTTTTACTTAGGAGACAGAAATAATTTATACTGCTTGCTTATGTCAGTTAGTTTGAATGAATTAACTAATTGCTTTTATAATAGATTGCCCCCTGAATGCAGCCCGGCGAGTGTGACGTGTGACACGACCATATTTTTTTCGTACCGCAGGATATAACTAATGGTGTTTGGTTTGTCCTATTTATAAACACTGTATCGAGTATAGAGACCATAAGGAAAGCCGCTACAATCACTTGAATGTGTGCGTTAATTAAATTTGCCAGACTATAAACTTATTACACTTCATTATACTTATTGTCGTCTCCAAGGGACAACGATTAACTAAAGTCGCAACAAAAGAACAGGATATTGACTTTTTACCCCTCGAACAGTGTTGCTTTTTCACATTCCAGCTCGCCAAAATTATAAAGCTTGATAAACTGAACTTTTTTTACAGAAAAATGCTTACAAATGTTATTCTATGTATAGGGTATTACCATTTATTCAATGTGCAAATGCTTATAAAGAGTGATCTAATTATTCGTAATTAATTTAACATTACCAAATTAATATACATACGTATATGTTTTAATTTTGAAAATGTAATAATCCTATAAGTATATGAGAATATTTAATATTGCAATGAAATATTAATATCAAACGCTAATAAAAATAAAAGTAGTTATAGTTTTCGAATTGTAAATAAAACTGATATATGATAAGTTTACTCCAAACTTAACCGTGACGCCTAGGGCCCATAGCACGTAATAATTTGCTAATCTGCTCAATTTCAATCAGTCACTCAAATGCACTTCAATTCAAGTCACAGTACACTAATCGTACTGTTCTGAGAATATTTATCTTTTAAACCTTAGCGAGCTATTTTGCAAAAAAGCAACACTGTGCTCTTACTTAAATCCAACAGCGCAACTTTAATGGTGTTAAACCTGCTATTACTTAAAGTTAAGTAGTAAAGGTTAACACAGCAACTAATTAAGTAGAAAAGATGTTAATGCGCATCGTTAATGTCGAATTTGTGTACCAAAGTTATATAGGTTCCTCCAGCAAGACGCGGGTAATGCCAAGATGTGCGGTCGCCACGAGGAATAAAACAAGTAATTTGTAAAATGAGATTTAACCCGTTAAGATATTAGGCCATAATCTCAACTTGTTAATTTGATACATAAGGTTTGCTCGAGATTTTACGAGGGTCTCTTCTAGTGCCCATATACATCCCGAGCTGTAACCGCCGCAGCCCGGAGTCCCGGATTTCAAGACGTCGGCGTGTGGTCAAATGAAAACTCGAAAATGAGCCTTTGCCTTTGCGAAATGGGTCGCAGCGCCCTTGATTAAGACGCTAGCTGCTCGCGGTGGTTTCTGCAAACTTCGACTTCTGAGAGTTTAACCCAGTTTTTGGAGGCGATTCGGTGCCACCTGCATCCACCTGTACCTGGATTAATACGTACATTAAAGACGGTTTGCGAAGTCTTGGAAACTTGAGGAGAATTCGTGCCCGTGCAAGTGATATGGCATGCATCGAGGGAGTAATTCGAGTAGTGCAGTTCATGTAAAATATCCTTTCAGGAAGTTATCATCAGTATCAAATGGTTATATCGGTGATATAGGTAACTATTTATAAATAAAGAGTAATAATCTATACAATAAACTTTGGTAGCAACTCTGTTTCCAAATTGCTAACTAATAACTGATTAACTAACAATTTTCTTCCTCTTTTTTGTTTTCCCCTAAGGGATGTTAACGGACCAGCTTGGAGTCACTCAACCAGTTTCGCTTTTTTTTTTAGAATCTAATGTGTGCTACAGAAAACTAGAAACCTTTTGATTAAAATACACTCGAGTTTGAAACATTTACTTCACAGTAAACACTTACGTTGAAGTAACGTTGAAAAAACGTTTCATTGGTTGAAAATGCGTTACACGTCATTTTGTAAACGTTTATAAAGTGATACTTTTGAGTTGCATATTCAACGATATTTTTCAAACGTTTTTAAACGGTTATTTTTATACGTATTTCTAACGATTAACCTACTTACTAAGGTAAAGTAGCAACAAAAATCAACGTTTAAAATACCACAGTTAGTTTACATTAGATAAACTGATACTTTTGAGTTGCATGATCAACGTTAATTATCAAACGTTTTTAAAAGGTTTTTTACATGCATTTGTATCGATCAACCTACTTACTATGGTAAAGTAACGACAAAAATCAACGTTTTCAAAACCATAGTTTGTTTACGATATATAAACGTTTGATTTACGGTTGTGTTTCTACTATTTATAGGTATATGTTTATAAACAGTTTATTGAACCCTTACTTTTACGTTAAAGTAACAACAGAAATAAACGTTTTAGTAGCAACTTGCCAAAACATAATTAAAAAGTTGATTTACTGTTGAATTTTTACTTTGCCTTATAATTTACAAAGTAGGTCACATATTATAGTGTTACTGAGACACCGCCACCGTTGACCCTTGACTTTGATTGAACTCGCTATGTCAGTTAACATAGAACTTTCAGATCGTCTTGATACAAAATAAAAATTGTACGTGATGTGCATCGCAAAGCTTGATTTCCTTCTTTCATCAATATTGTAAAGTGTTTTTGACTCTAGGTAAGATTCAATTATAAACTTTTTATGTTATGTTGATTGAAAGCTAAAATTTATATAATAGATATATATCCTGAAGAGGATCCGCGTTAGTGAAATTGTGTCTTAATTTCCAATACGTTTTCTTGGCTCGAGGTGACAAAACGCACTTGGCGTTTTAATTTTTTTTGCAGAAAAATCAGTAGCTTTGGTTCTAAAACGACTATTTATGACCAAGAAATGGGAGGATGTAAGATGAAAAGTGGATAAATCCTGAGAAATGCAATACTTACAACTTGTAATGTGCATGCAATTATCATATGCAAATAAACTGGTAATTTCGTTTGTCATATTTGGCGATTGTCAAATATCGTGGGGTGCGTTCGTATATTGTATTAAAGGTATATTTTCCCAGCTCACACTACAAGTAATGATACTCAACGCCTTTTTGTTTGAGATTGAGAATCGCCAGTAGTTTAAATTTTGGAATATACAATTCAATTTAATCATATGTGTCGGTTGGTCACAGAATAAAGTATACAACTTTACAATGTTAGGCAGCATTGAATATAGAGTATATACTCTATATTCAATGACACTAGTAATGCATATACTCGTATGTATGACTGGTTTTCTACATTATAGGGATGTATATTTTTATTTTTTGGTAATAGAATTTTTTAATAGATATGTGTGTATGTTGAGAAATGAAAATAGGTACCTTCCTGTTGATTCTTTATTGTTCAAAGGGTGACCGGTTTCGCTTCACAGCATCTTCGGACCCATGTGGTCAGTGAAAATAAATTGCTTGGCACATCTTTTTAATAGGATCCAAGTTGAGGGCGTGGCTCTTACTTTTAAATTTTAGTGTATAACGTTCAGATGTATATGGGACGAAAACAAAACTTTTTAATTAATTTAAAATCGCCAAAAGGTTTTTTATATAATTGATAGGAGGTTGCAGGCCAACCGCGTGTTGGCAAGAAAAAAAAATAAAAAAAATTGTGTGTATGTGTTTTCAAGAATACGTGTACATGGTAATAAGTATATGTAAATTGTCTTAATGTTAAATTTTCTTAATGTTAAAATGTTGTTAAATTTTCTTAGTATTAAATTGTCTTAATGTTAAATTTCCTTACTATTAAATTGTCTTAATGTTAAATTTCCGTAGTATTAAATTGTCTTAATGTTGAATTGTCTTAATGTTGAAATGTCTTCATGTTAAATTTTATTAATGTTAAATTGTCCTAATGTTATATTTTCTTAATATTAAATTGTCCTAATGTTGAATTACCTTAATATTAAATTGTTTTAATGTTAAATTGTCTTACTGTTGAATTGTCTTAATGTTAAATTGTCTTAATGTTGAATACTCTTAATGTTAAATTGTCTTAATGTTAAATTGCCTTAATGTTGAATTGTTTTAAAGTTAAATTGCCATAATGTTAAATTTTTGTGAAATTCTGATAGTTTACGTTCTCTAGAACCGATAATTGACCAAAAGAAGGGAGGCCGTAGTGCAAATTTAGTCAGAAAAAATAGTTTAGTAACACATTTAACCTTGCTTCTGACGAATCTCGCCATACAAATTGGGTATAATAGACATTTGTGTTGTTGTGGTTGCCTAACTTTGTCATATTTGATATTTATCAAATGATGGTGAATGCGTTCGGAAATTGAAAGTTTAACATTAAGAAAATTTAACACTAAGAAAATTTAACATTAAGGCAATTTAATATTAAGACAATTCAACATTAAGAAAATTTAACATTCAGACAATTTAACATGAAGACAGTTCAACATTAAGACAATTTAACATTAAGAAAATTTAACATTAAGACAATTTAACATTAAGATAATTCAACATTAAGACAATTTAACATTAAGACAATTTAACATTAAGAAAATTTAACATTGAGACAATTTAACATTAAGACAATTTAACATTAAGACAATTTAACATTAAGATAATTCAACATTAAGACAATTTAACATTAAGACAATTTAACATTAAGAAAATTTAACATTGAGACAATTTAACATTAAGACAATTTAACATTAAGGCAATTTAACATTAAGACAATTTGGCTCGAACTGGATAAAACGCACTAGCCGTTTTAAATTTTTTTGCAGAATTGGACTCCTTCTCTACCAAATATTTTTTTTAAGATTGTGTAGCTGAGGAATTTACCTGATTTTATAAACTGTCGCTACTACTGTAGACTTCTTCTCTTCATTATTGGCGAAATGGAATTACTGAAGAAATGGTTTTAAAATCAGATAACCCTAAGCAACACCAAATACTGTTTAACATTTTGAGTTTTGACGCTGTCACAAATGACATATTTACCTAACCTAACTTTGTACTATTCAAGACCGTGGCCGACGGTGTCGCGTCGCCGAATTTTAAGTTTATTATCTTGATTTTGACGCTGTCACAAATGACATTTAATTATTTAATTAACCTAACTATCAACTATTCAAAGCCCTTACCGACGGAGCAGCGACATTTTGCGTAATTTTTTCGCTACACTGAGAAAAATGATTGTTTGACATCACAAACTATTATTATTATTGTTGAAACATTTTTTATGGTTTAAGTTGCGAATGTGCTTTAAGAGCTTCAGTAATAAATAAGATAGGATACCTTACATTATTATATGTCCATGCAATTCATTATTTGTCTTGTATATACGAATTGGAAACAAACTTATATTTGATAAATCAATTTATTCATTTTTATCACAGTAGTTTTTGTTACGGACGGTCAGACAGATCCACTGATCCACTGGTCCACAGACAGACGTAATAGCGATTTTCTATATTAGATGGTACTCTTAATCAATGAGTTTATTCTTGGACCAAGATTGGTTTTCCCTCAATGTAGGTATGATCATGTATAGGTACGTGGTAATAGGTAACAAAGATATAGTAGGTAAGTACTCAATACCTCAGTGGAAAATTCTACCACCTTAAAGCTTTCCCAAATAGGTTTTATCCCAGCTAAAAGCTTTCAATTTACAGCATGATAACGCCTCATAGGTTACTAGATTTTCGAGTTTTATTAAGCGGCGCGGGCGTTTCCGTGTTATACCAGACTACTCCTCGATAGTAGGTGTTCATAGAGCCTTAAGGCATCGACTGTATTTCGGCTTCTTACGGTCGAGGTTGCTTGATCGAATACATTCTGGCGCCATGAAATGGAAAATAAACTCTACATGTTTGTACTTTTAAAGTTGGAGCCGCGTCAACACCGAGAGGATTACGCGAATAGGGTAGGTACCCACATATGAAGGAAGCTATCTGCGTCGCGAGATTTTTAATGTAATCCTGTTTTAGCTGAGATTTATTCAATAGATTGCGACGTGTAACGTCCGGAAACCCGCGGCGTTATGAGACGGAGGTAATTATTTTCAAGACAAAGTGACTCACTCTCTCAAAGAATTACTCTCCGAGTGTAATTAAGATTTGCACTCCAGCGACTCGTGTGTGATTCCCTGGGGAATTCTGGGAAAATTAAATTCGTTGCTTTTCTGCACTGGGTGGAATGGCTAGCTTTAAAACTTGCTGGCGTGCGCTGGCTTTTCACCTTTAAATAAAACGCAATTTAAAAAAATTTTGTTCATGAATGAGTTGTAAGAAGTGTACCATATTTTGACCTGTAAACCCTAGAATTAGTTTTTAGTTCCACCCTGTAATATATTACACATACTACATCTCACACTTTTTTAATTTTAAGGATGTATGTACCTAGCCTGCAGCTCACCGTAGCATTCCATCACTTTTATTATCCTTGTTTTATAGGATTCAGGGGAAAAGGGCGCGAAACTCTCCAGATAAATCTTCCTCGGCGCCGCGGCTTGTGATTCATACGAGTAGGTGGTTTTGTTGCCATAATGGCCACTCATTTGTTAATACATGCATGATGAATAGGCCAAATAAGCAATATTTATCGTGCGCAGTAAATTATTTAGTCGTTGCGAACGCTACATGAATGCGAGTCGCTATATTAAGCCGCCCTGAGCGCCGAATGCACGCTTTAATTGTGTTAGATTTGCTTTGGAAAAGGTCACGCTTGTTGTTATTGAAAAGGCAGTGTTAAGTTCGCCATCGAGCTAACCATCACGCAACTGCCGCCTCCTCAAGCCGCCGCGGGGTGAAAAATGACAAAACTTCGCTTGAGGTCACTGAAGAATGGTTCTGTACATCAATAGGTGCAGAAATAGAACTCTTTAGCGTCTAAATAAACGTAATTTTTAATGATTTATTATTTTGTGAGCTGCTCTGCATGTATAAACGATCTCTCTTTAATCTTGTTATTAGTTCCAGGTTTTTGACGAGGGAGTTGTTCATAAATAATTTATTATCCATACGCACGTCGCCATGAGAAATATAAACTTATTGTGGTTTGGTTTATTCATGGACATATTTTGTTAATTTTCTTTTATCTTTGTTGGGATATCGTGTCCGTTGTTAATGAAATAAAATCACAATGAGTGCCGTTTACTATACATCTGAATGTATAGTAGTTGGAATGACTCAGGCTTGACGCGTTTTCGCGATTACTATCGACTACATATTTTGTAGGATGGTTGAGAACCTAATTTATATTAGTTTTAAGTTTAGGTGTAAGATGATGTAAGCATTTTCATTGATTATTGTTTATGTATAGAAAATGTAACTACCCCGAGCAAGAATTTTGGTCGAAAATACGTTAGAAAAGACCAATTTAGAGGTTAGCGACCTAACCAATTTAGTTAGAATTTCCTCTAGACTTTCCTTCCACCATTACATTAATACATATGTTACTCGAATAATTATAATATTATCACAGGTTACCCTAGAACAAATTTTTACTACGCTGAAAAATTTTCAAATGAAATCACTGAGCCCACTTCGAAATATATCAAAGCGCCTCAAAAATTAGCAGTCATAACAAAATGTTAAATATTTCCAAAAAAATTTTGAATCACATTTCTTAATGTGTCCAAGTTTAATTTATCGTTATCTTATTCGGAACCTTAAAAATGCTCATTATAATTAGTTTTGCAAAGTTGTAATTATTATATTAATTAAATATTAAGCATCATTTATGATACTGCACTAACCTGTATTACATATACCCTCAATGTATCTTAATAATTATTACTGAATTTCCATTCTTCTTTCTTTTATATCTGTAATAAGTTCTTGTATACTTGTACTGGTGTTTTGGTATTGATATCGTTTTCTTTAAAGCACTATCCTAACCTAACTTTTTGAATCTGCAGAGGAAACATTTAGACCAGAATTTGACTATGAAGTATTATGAACTTTAAAGTTAATTTTTTAGGGTAATTTGTGCTTGAACAGCAATTCGACCTTGGACCGTTAGAACTAAAATTTGAGGAAATTTGACTTTCGAGCCTTTTTGTGCAATTGAGTTAAAATAGGGAAGTATATAAGTCGTAACTTACTTATTTTTGCGGCTTAAAAATAACTTATTGGTAGTATTTGCTTCCAGGAATTATCTTTAGGTTAAAACTAAACTAAAATATACTTAATAAATGCCTTTAAGGTTTAAAGGATATGAGGTTTATTTCGAAGTTATATTTAACCAAATGTTGACCTGTTTTTTTACTTATAAGTTTCATGACTATTAAGTCATACTTTTGATGTTAGTTTTTGGTAATATAAAACTTAGAATCTTTACTTGAAACACATTTTGTATATAAAGTTAAAAATTATGTAGCAAATTAGGTAAATTTAACTTATTTAAGTTATTTTTCTTTAACCACAGGTATAATTGACCAATGATGTTGCTTGGGTACTTTTAGTAGAATTTTGCATCTGAGGATGCGATAGTAATCGCGAAAACGCGTCAAGCCTGAAAGTCATTCTAACTACCATAAATTCACTTATTGGGTTTTTATTTCATTAACAACCAACAGGATAACTCAAGAAAGACAAAGGAAATAAACTTATTATAAGTGCTAATATACCTATTAGTTGTATACGATCATTATGTTAATCTACATTTAGCGATAAATTTTTGTACTTCGTAGAGCATAGTAGATACATAAAGAAAGTGTCCCCAAAACATCTCGCATATAATATTTATTGCAGCCATGCAAATGTCCCCACGTGAAAAATGTGGCGCACAGCCAGCCCCAAATCATTTTCCACTACGTCCAAATGAGGTACTTTATTTTATGCCCAGAAAAACGGCACGCCAGGCATCATTATTCTTACACCTAGGGGGAACAGGATTAAATATATATTTCTTTATAAGGACATGAAAAGGACGCAGTCGCGGAAAACGAGTCGGCCATTCCTAAAGCCTTCGGCTGCCGAAGATTTCGCAACTAAATCTCTTCAGGTAAAGCTTCGACGAGTAGAATTTGGTGGAGTAGAATTCGGATGATTAAAGCTCCGACGACGAAAGCTCCAACGACGAAAGCTCCGACGATGAAAGCTCCGACGATGAAAGCTTCGACGTCGAAAGCTTCGGCGACGAAAACTCCGATGACTGGGGCGACACCGCGGAGAAAGTGAGAAGCATCGCCCCGTCAAAAGATTTTACAGCGCCCGCACTATCACAATACATGTGAAATTGCGTGACTACCAGCCCTCTCCGATAAAATGCCTCGACGAAGATAACGACCGCCCTTGTAGAAATTGAGGCGATACATAAAATATACGCACACTAGGACATAATTCCCTTCGTTTGCCTTCTCCATCCGTCTCGGAGCTGGAAAGTCACTGTTACCGGTGTCACTCCGGAGGGGTAAACATGTCGAGATATTTTTGGCGAGCGACGCAAAAAATACGAAAGAACTCGTGAGAACTGGTGAATCAGGTCCTAGGGGGAAGTTGGGAAATTGGAGAAAGTGAAAGGTCCTCGTCTTGCTATTCAAAGTTTAGGTAGGAAACATCTTCAAGGAAATACGTTATGGTAATTTATCGTTAGGAGGGTTGGGTACTAAAACTAGATGTTGCAACATTTGGGTATGATTTCTCCAAAATTATAGGACAAAATATACTATTATATAACTACTTTATAACGAAAGTTCTTAAACTTATATGTTTCATAAGTATTTTAAAAAAGCTATACCTATTTGGGGCGAAAATCAGATAGGTTTTATAAAAGAGGTCATCTTGTTTTATAACATGATTACAAATAATATTTATAACCAGGTTTTATAGAAGACTTAGGAACACTATAAATCTACTTTATAAATGGTTTAATAAAGGAGTTAGATTAGTTTATTCGTAAATCAATTAAAAATAATAATGGACATTGGTTGTTCTAAAAAGATAAAGCTATAAACGACAATACAACAAGAGTAAAAAGTTATATAAAGTTTGCCAAATTATTTCGAAAGATGCAAATTGTTTTAAAAAAGATATTAAGATTGCCGTCATAAATAAAAATTGTTACATCGAAGTAACAACAAACTCAAAATGACTAAGATATACTTTAATATAGTAAAACACCTTTATAACCTGCGCCTATTTTGGGTGTATAAAGGTCGAATAAACGATTACAACACATTTTTATATAACTTCTGGTTTATTAAATTGTCGCGAAAACCTTTTCTCCGCAATTATATAACTCTTTCTAATACTTTAATATAATAATATTACTTTATAACCTGCGCCTATTTGGGATGTATAAGGGTTGTATAAGGGTCGAATACACGTTTTCAAGACATTTTAACAAAACTTCTGGTTTATTAAATTGCCGAGAAAACGTTTTCTCAGGAATTATATATCTACTTTGTGTAACGAAAAGCACAATTCCTGACAGGGGTTTTTATTCATACAGAAGGCGACCGGTTTCGTCCAATTAAGACATCTTCAGGCCTCTAGAAAACATACATGTCCAATATAACAAAATTTCTATAATAGCCAAATACATTGGTTTACAACCTCATGTAAGGTTGGTGGCTGAAGGCCATTTAACAAGGAATGAAAATTCTAGATAATAAAATCTATACACTTACTTGTGGTCAGTTCATTAAAGATGTGAACAGCATCAGTCAAAATATTTGTTAAACATGTAAAATTAATTCAATTTGTGAAATTTAGTTGACGTGACCCTCTTAGAATTAAGGTACAATGCAAGATTATGCGTAAAATTGTGTATACAAACAATACCTAATTAAAATATCACAGTTTGAATAATTAAAAACTTTGGAGTTAAAATATCACAGTTAAATGTATTAGAGAGTCACGAGGTGAACGTAATGAATAAGAGTAAAAAGCATAAGTTCAATTCAAAGAAAAACGAAAAACACAAATAAAACATGATGTGTGGCGCACGCACGTCGCATTGGTGACTACCGGTAAACATAAATATGAAACACAAAATATTATTTAATTAATTGAAAACTTATTTAAATCAAAGATATCTATAGAGTGGTTTATAATCAATATCGCATTGGTCGTTGAGGCAAATTCTATTATTATCATTTTTCAATTTGTAAATTTCTAGACTTTCAAATAGTTTCATCTTATGACCTTTGTTGCATTCATGCAATAGTCGGATATTGTCAGTATTGAGATGATGTCCATTAAAATGCATGTGCTTGCCAATAGCAATATGATTTTAACAAATAAGATTTGAATAAATAAAATTTGGGCAAATAAGATTTTGACAAATTAAATTTGGATAAATAAGATTTGAAATAAATAAGATTTGAAATAAATAAGATTTGAAATAAATAAGATTTGAAATAAATAAGATTTGAAATAAATAAGATTTGAAATAAATAAGATTTGAAATAAATAAGATTTAGGTGTATAATACGCTTTGGTGTTCAAGTTCAAGATGAAATAGGGAAATGAGGAAATACAATTAATTTTTTGTAAAATTTTTGACAAATTTCCCAAAAATTGTATAGTTAACAAAATGTATTTCTGGACGTTCTTAATTGAAGTTAAACCATAAAAGTTTGAAAATGAGCAAGAAATTATGTCTATAAAGTCAGCGAAAGGCACTAAGGGTTTTAAAATTAACTAAAAAAATAACTGGAAAATTTAAGGCTACAAACACGGTATGCACCCTCACATAACATTAAATACAAAACAGTCAACGACAGACGCTTTAATGAAAAGAAAGAAATAGGCTAGAAATACATAGGTATATAACTTAAAAGGATTCACCCTAGAAAAAATAAACGAAAATAAAATTAAAATTACAACATGGAAATAGTAGAAAAAGTGTTAAAAAGGGCTAACGTACATTTACCTAAATTTTTTTTATACTAGATATATATATATATATATATATATAATTAGTAGTTTATGAATCTAGGATCCTAGATTCATAAACTACTAATTTTATATAAACATATAGATCAGACCGTAACATATAAATATATATATATATATATATATATATATATATATATATATACTACGCAGATACAGAAGTAAAAATATAAATTCCGATTTAATTTCTAAAGCACATTAGTTTAAACAATAAATTCTGGTAATGTATCCTTTCTAGGACTTGCACGAAAATTACAACTAGACCATAGATTATCCTAAGACCAGAGGCCCGAAATAACAATTTGAGGGAGTATTCCGATCACGTCCGCGCGGACGCTAATTGCATTTCTTCGAGGAATACTTCAGGAGATTTAGTTCTTTCGGCGTTTGCTTACTGGGGCTTAATTACTTAATTATGTAATCCTAATGTCTCAAGTTGCAGACATATGGCCTTCCGGTACGTTAAGCGTCAAACTCGTTTTCCGGCTGCAGCCGGGGCGAAATGCTTTGTTCGCATGGAAATTGTTTTAAACCGGGAAATTTACGACGGGAGCCGCAAATTTGGGAAGTGTTTTATTTCTTCTTAATTTTGAAAAAAAATTATTTTTGTTGTGTAAAAATCAGTTTTAACGTGTAAATCGCATATGGAAGTTTTGATCAATATAAACTACAAAATATACTAAAGAAAGTAGGAAGAATAATCATTTTATAGAATGTTTAAATGAACAAATTGATGTGAATTCTGAACCTATGTACAGAATATTAGAATTATAGTGACGTTAGTTTGATACGTATGTTGATGTGTTCACACCTTTGTAATATGAAAACAAAAAAGTAAATAATAATCTAGGATACATCAAAGCCTACAGGAAAAATTTTAATTGTTTAAATATTTGAATATGTAAAGTGATAATTAACAAAAACATCGAACATAATAATTTTAAATTTAGATTAATTTTTGACATAGGTTGGATATTTCAACATTATAAGTAAGTAATTGCTCGATACCGGTTTAATGTTTACATATAGGCTTGATTAGTAGTTACCTGAAGAGACCCTCCTAAGAGGGAGAAACTGTTGTAGCGGAAAATAAATAAATTGACGAAAAGTTTGGTTATCATTGAAAAAAAATTCTTCCCGAATAAAATAATTCTTGCCGAATAAAATAATTCTTGACGAATAAAATAATTCTTGACGAATAGAATAATACTTGTCAAATAAAATAATACTTGCCGAATAAAAATAATACTTGGCATGTAATGGGAACCTTTCCCACTTCATAAGCGAAACGCATGGGCTGAAAAATAAAATGATTTAATTGCGAACGGGAGGAATATTAATTACAAAGCCCCGGCCTACATCAGCTAGCCCATTTTAATTCCAGAGCCGTTCGGATCCCTCTGACAGGTCTTAATTTCGTTCAGGTTTGTTTCGACGGCGGGGGCGGCCGCAGATTTAGGAGGGGCCGAAGGGTTGGGGGGCTGAAGGGTTGGGGGCCGAAGGGTTGGGGGGCCCAGGCCCGCTCGAAGGCAATTTCTACACGCGGCGAGAGCAACATTTGTTAAAAGTTAAAACAGTGGAAACTCGAAAACAGTATTTAAATTTAATTAAATGCAAATGAACAGTGAAATTATTAACCACATATTTACATCTGTTCTGAACTTGGGATATGAACTCGCAGCGGCTCCTTCGCCGCCGCCGACAAACCCTCCGCCATCAGTTACCAGCCCTCGCTACCAAGCCACCAGTCTGCACAAAATGGGTTGTAATTTATCGGGGACCCGTTCTTACTTACTTTCCACGACTTTGGAATGCCTAAGAATTATTGTTTGTTGTACTTACATACTATACGCATTCGAGTTCAAATTGGGACGATTTTAATCGTTTTCTCTTATGCAAACTTTCACGTACATAAAATTAGGACGATGAACAATTTTTAAAAAAGATATTTGGGTGAACCACTATACAAGTTGTTCCACCTTGTTTATTACAATACGAGCATTTAGCGACTACGTATTCTGTGACGTCACGATCAGGTGTCTGTTTCCAAACAAATTTCTATCCCATTGCAATCCCCATAAACGAATTTCAAAACTACAATAGTTTAAACTGTGTGTATTTCTTATATATAAGGTAAGTACCTCAAGATTCCTCTAATTTTTCTTTAATTTTCCATATAGGATAATACTATTAAATATACTTTTTATAGAAGTGCTAAGCATCGTGGAGCATTGAAACATAACCTCACATTATAATACGATTTCGCTCGCACGTTGTAATTACATATTTTTTATAATGTATGCTCAATGGTCAGTAATAATTCGCTGTACTTTTCTTACAGAAATGGCTGATAGACACATAATTTCAATCGCAATGATTTCCAAATATTTCCATTCCCACTCGGCTCAACTCGAAAGAGGTGAAAACTATTATAAAAGTGGTAATGTCTTAAGTATGGCTTATGATCCTAATATAAATCCTCCCATACTCAATGGTACTGTGACGGCAAGCATGAAACAGAAAAAATATAAAGTTCAGGTAAAGTTTTATTAATGTTCAGAGTAATTTCATTTAATAAACAAATTTCATTTTTAATTTTTATAGATGATCTTGAAAGACAACAACATAGATGCCATGCAATGTGACTGCCCACGAGGGCAGGAAATTTGCCATCATATGGCAGCTTTCGCATTGCATTGCCACTATAATATTAGTTCTATTGACAGCGCTTGCCAATGGAACAAGCCCAAAGTGATAAAGAGCACTGCCAAAATAGCCGACTTATATCCTGCCAAAGAAGTTCGGGTTACAAAGCGAAGATCTACAGAAGAAGAAATTGGGCAATTTCGAAAAAATTTGGAACCGCATCTAACTGGTTTTTCGTGGCTTCTCCGACCAGAAAAGTTGAGTTCTGTAAATTTTATTCCGAATATCGAACAAATACTGTCATGAATGGAATATGGAAATTGCTACGATAAAGAAACATTCTTAAAAGAAAGGCTTGCTTTATCAAATGCAGACGTAGAAAACATTGAAAAACTTACAAGAGGACAAAATAAGAATGACAACTGGTTAGTTGTCCGAAAGCTACGAATAATAAGTAGTAAATTTGGTATTATCATACAAGCAATAGATAGAAAAAAATTTACCCCTTCATTATTCAAAACATTATTTGAAAATTATACACTAGATGAATGAAAAAGAAGGCATAAAGGCCTTTGAAAATGCCACAGGGAAAAAAGTGATGTCATCAGACCTTTGGTTGGATGAGTGTGGATATTTGGGAGCTAGCCCTGATGGTATCATAGAAGACGAAGATGCTATCATTGAAGTTAAATGTCCGTACAAGTTCCGGAATGAAGAAATGTTGTTAACGGATCCGAAGTACATTATTTGTTTGGAGAATGAACAATATTTTGTAAATGGAAACTATGTTTATTTCCACCAAATCCAAGGGCAACTGTATATTACCAAAAAATCTTTATGCTACCTTACAATCTGGACACCAATGAAAACTGAAATATTTAAAGTTGAGAAAGATCCAGATTGGGAGATAAACATGACAAATTTAAAAAGTTTTTATTTACAAGAATATGTGAAATATTATATTAATAAATAAAAATACGTTTTTTTTAATTGTTTTCTATTATTATTAATGATACACAAGTCATCGCAACACTCCATTATTAGGAAAGATCTCAATAACATGTTACTATCACTGGTGGCAATTTCAAACTCGCTGTTTTTCTTATCTCATCGATGGTTCTGGGTTTGTTAGTATTACCCGTCAAATTTTTCTATAAAAAAGAATCTGACGGAGATAAATCGCATGACCAAGGTGGTCACAAACGCTAGGTGTAGTTGATTGTCATAGCAACCCTATAATTTAATCGAACCTACTATCTGCTCCTTCCGCCACTTTCTTTTCTAATTTTATGCAATATCAACAGATATCTATGCTTCCTTAAGATCCTCAATCAATTCTCCATTAACTACGAAATATTTTAAGCCTTGTCGCGTTACATTATATGCACGTGTTGCAGAGTAATTCGCATTTCTAAAAGGTCAGTCCCGAGTGGGATAATATATATAATAGGTATGTATTTCTATAATGGTCAGGTTGTAGTATATTTATTACTAACGGATTTAAAGAAGATTGAGTTTCACTTTCTGTCAAAGATTGTCTGCAAAAAAAAGGATATGCTTATACAGTTAATCATTTGCACTGAAAAGAAAACAGTCTACACAAAAGAACAAAATAATATTGTAATATATAAATTTCACTTACTCATTGAATGACAATTTTCTTCGTTTTCTTTTCACTTTTTCAGGACTTAAATGGTGTTGTTGAAATAATGTACTTTTATTTCTTTCGAACAGTGTCGGTAAATTTTCCTTACGATGATTTAAAAAATGACAAGTACAAATGAGTCTTTTTTTATCTGGAGAAATATATTTCCTAAAATGATTATATATTTTTGTAAAAATTTAATAACCATCATGTTATATGAATTTCTTATTTACACTACCTTAATAATTTTAACCACTTATTTCTTAATTTTTTATCCGTTGGCAATCTATAGAATGAACATAAATTCTGTA
>JAWQRP010000737.1:0-24320 GCA_033557875.1 Quadriops clusia
CAATATCAAAACGTAGCTTTTATTCTCTCCAATGGCAATTTTTTTAAAAAAATCCGATTATCCGAATATTTGATTATCCGAATGGATCCCGGTCCCCATTAATTCGGATAATTGGAGTTCTACTGTACCATTAAAAATGAAAACGTACATTGGCCCCTCTTTTATTTTATTTGAACGTAATATTTTACATTTTCATTTACCAAACAATTTAAAATTTTTAAGGGCAGATGATGTAATTAGAGACTACATGTTTTTTTCAAAGTTTCATTATACATAAGCATCTATCCAAAGTTAATTTAAAATTCGCGCTCTTTTTATTTTAACAGTTGGTTATATTTCAATTTAAAAAAAAATGCGGGACATGAGAACGTTATCGGCATAAGTTAACAAAAAGAAACGAAAAACCGCCACCCATTTATATTTCTATAGTATTGTTTCTTTTTATACATATGTACGTAAGTTATAAAATAGTGTAACTAAACAAATTACAGTGCAACTAGTTTGGTTATGTAATATCTATGTGTGTGAACATGTGGGTGTGCTTATGTACTATTAACGTCCTTTTTTCCATACGAACCTGGCAAGGCACCAATATGTATCATCCCAATAACTGATAACGGAATTGGAAATAACTTCCTAAATTTTAACATATCTGTAAGTTAATTGAACAGCACTATCTAAATATTAACCTTATATTTTATTTCTATAAACGTTTATCTCGACCTGTGGCGCTAAATTTAAATGTATGTATATTATTAGAAATACATACTCGTAAATTATTATTGGAAATTAGAAAATGAAAAATGCAATAAATAGGGTGGAAAGAAACGCAATAAATTTAACAGAAGTATTTTATTCTTTTAAATTTTTATAACATTTTTTTAATTTCTTGTTTCACTTTTTTTTCATATTTTTATCACTTAGGATCAAATTTACCATCCATTTATAATAAAATAACTGCTTAGACATACTACATACACACTCATTATACAAATACAATATTAGTTAAACATACTCTAAATTCATACAATTAACTTTACTCGAACTATGCTCTAGGTGCATCAATTTATTTTAAATTTTTAATCAGCAAGCCACTGCAGGGGTCCATGTAATGACACGACTTTTATACATAAGATCACACACATTTTTACGGACGAACATGCACACAAAATCAACCGACGTTGTTATTCTTTAAGAATAAATAAATCTTTACATTTGCAAGAATTGAATAATTATTATTCAGTTATAATAGTGTGATAAATAGCAAATGTGCATCAAACAATATTTACAATATATAGCTCTTTGTCAATCAATATACATATATTTGAAAACTTCACAAATAAATTTATTTGTTGAAACAATAAATACATTAAATAAACAGGACGTTACATTTTCAATACTAATTTTAATTAATATGTAACTTAGTCTTACGAATTAATTATATAATTTTAGCAAAAAAAATAATATTATAATCTTGAATTCTTCACCAGCTTTAAGCTGACTAAATTACATTCAAATTTAAAATTTAGTATGTTTAGTTTATTATTAAATAATAATAAAGGTAATTCAGTTATTTCTGTGAATTGGAAAAGAAACAACAGTTAAAACCTTAAATTTTGTACTTTTAGGTTTGAGAAACTAACAACTATTTCTAATGACATGGACGTGATTTTTGAAATTCTTTTAATTAACTATAGGTCTATTGCATGCCGAATTAGTTCGGTATTTTAAAATTTTGTTTTCCACAATACAATAATAAAACACAGAGTTTACAAAATAATTTAAGTAATATTACATAATTTTAAATTAACTAACATAATACATACGTAATTTTTGGAGACTTTTATAAATCTCTTTTCACTTGTTTTTTATTTGCTGTAATTTCTTCCAAATGCTACTTCAGAAGGAAACTTACATTAAATACCAGTCCTAAATTGCTACAATAAAAGAATGCACAACTCAGTGAATGTGCATCCCAAAACTTATTTTATTGTAATTAATGGTATGGGCAAAAGAAATCACAGCAAGATTTTGTTCCATGTATACCTAAGTCTGTATGATGAAAAAGTGTAGATATAAATATTTTCACAAATTTACAAGCGTTTATTTTTATATAGAGGTAGATTAGAATATCAACAGTACGCATGACGATTACATTTAGATATACATGGTTTTTTCTCACTATTACGAATTGCAAAAACATAAAAAAATAAATGTAAATATTAATTTAATGAATACAATAAAATGAACTTTTGCAAAAATAATTTATTCTTTCCAAGAGATGAAATTATGCTTATGCTTAATGTACTACAATGAACATAAAAATGTATGTACAACAAAAACAGATTTTGTTTCGTAGATGGGTTTTTGAGTTAACCAAACTTTTAAGATGTCTTCACTCAACAAGAAATAATGCCCATTTATCTGCTTTCTACGAACAAGATCATATGCAATGAAAGACGACACTTACAACTAAAAATTTTTCGCATGCCTATGCACTTTGGGTACCAAGTGTTCTGTTCTGAACACAGCTGGTGCTTTGGTTAATTTATATCTAATGATCACATGTGCTTTGATTTTAAATCTAAAGATCATTCTCTGTCCTGGTTATTAAGAGATATTTTTCAGTATCAACAAATTGTCAAATTTTTATGAATAGATTTTGAAATGTTTTTATTGGAGATTACTTGTAAATAATTCAACTTGTATTCTGAAGTTATCATGTGAGTTTGTTGATCTCCGAATAACATCTCTCTCGGCAATAGGTTACATCATTGTAATAGAATTTAAAAAAAAACAGAATTAGATCAGTTCCACATCTCGGCACTATTCTATAGTATGTACAATGATTTTTTTATCCAAATTCAATATTTATCATCAGAAGTTTTTTTTAAACATTCACACTATTTTTTTGTATTTTTTATTTATCCGTAAATATGTTAAGCATTAGCATCCTGACATTTAGAAATTTTCCATTGCCCTAAGAAAATGACTTTTAATTAGTAAGTAAATGCTTCAAATGTTTTTTAGTATTTATTTTAAAAGTATCAAAAATATAGAGATGTAGTACTGATTCATAATGTGGTGGTAATGACGACACAGAAGTAAAATAATATAGTTTGTTATATTCTGAATTAAAAACTTTTTTAAAACATACAATATTACATTAAAAGGGTTTTTTTTATTAATATTTCCCTTTTTTAAAAAACAAAAACTAAATCTCAATTACATGCCCACACACACGCACACATATCTATAATGAAAGTTTTGCTAGAAGAACACATAGAAGAGATGTTTAGTAACCTTATCGCGGAGAAGTTTTAGTGTATTTTGAAATTTGTTTTACTTATCGTCTTAGTCCCAAGTGCAAGGCTGAGATCGTGATTTGTGCTCAGCACTTGCGGTTATTGTTAGCATGAGAGCGGGTTGCGCCTTGGGAGCGCTCGCCACGTCGCAAACGTTGATTACGACAGTTTACTTCACGAGCCTTGTTATTGCGGTCCAGGTATCCTCTCTTCAGGGACTGGCACGCCTTTTGAATCTGAATCTAAAAATGTATTATATATATATTATAATTTATATACAAATATAATATTTTAATATGTATATTTATCAAGAAGAGTTGGATTTTATTCAAATTAATGGATACTATTAAAGAAATCAAAAATTTGTTTTTATAAACAAATTACCTACTTTCTGGGCTTGTTTGTTTCGGACACTTTGTCGTTCCTCCTGGGTTCGAATGGCTTCCACCCTATTCCTTCTAGGAGCTGGAACTTCCACAACGGGATCACTGTCTCTTAGCACCGCAACAGTATTACTAAAACTATTAACTTCATCTTCTTGTAGTTCGGGTCCTAAATTATGTCGTCTCGGAAAGAACAGGGGCTGATGGTAAACACTCATGCTGGGATGCTCAATGAGCAGGTTTTCAAATGGCGAAGTTTCCACTTGGATTGGCCCAGATGAAGTGAAAATTGGAGGGGGAGTAATGAACCAAGACTCCTCCATGTTTGCACATGGTAGCGACGAGGAGGAACTGGATCGACCAAAGTTCGTTGGAGGGACCTCCAACAGGTCCTCCAAGCGATCATTGAGGCTTTCCTCCGATGGTGCTTCTGAATTGCCCTCGCTGTCTCTATCCACCAGTACCCAGTCATCTTCTTCAGATACCCTCGATGTCAGTCTTATGGTTTCTTCGACCCTTTCTTCTGGTTGTTCACTAGTAGATCCAATTAAATAGCTTACCAGGTTGCTGAACATTTTCTAGAAATACAGAATTGATCTTAATTTATATATATACATTTAAACAATATGGGCTGTTGAAGTTTATGCACAATATGAGAATATTAAGATTAATGATATTATGGAAAAAAATAGAACACGAAGTTCTTCTAGTAACGTTGAACATTATAGCTATTTAAATAGTAAATTTTATAATTTGGTTTACTTTAATTGCTATAATTTATCATTATCAAAAACGAAATAGCTATAACACCTTCAACATTGTTGACGACCAACAGCAAGAATTATTTTCCTATAGGAGGGTTTTGCATTAATTCCTATCAGATTGAAAATAAAGCTGTCGTAACTAACAGTACCAAAGCATGAAACTTTTTGTCAGGGCACAATAATGACGGAAATAGAACCACATTATGCAAACAGATAACAACAAAACTAACCCATGACCGTACGGGTATCAAATAACGATTGTTAAATCATTAACTATTATTTTGAGGACTGCCCCCTCCCTGTATGACAAAACTAAATCAGCGTGTACATGAAAGTTTGCTTAAAAAGTGCAGGACGCCAAATTGTGTTGCATTAATTAAAAATCCATCATTGATATAATCCCGACCGGGTCTTCGTGAAGATCTTAGTTTTGCGCAAATATTTGTTTATTTTCAGATTTCGAAATTAAGATTTTACAAAAAAAGAAAACGTACCATTCTATAGTTCTTTAATTTATGTCAGATGCTAAGTTTATGATTAACGTAAAAACTTGTACCTGTCCGCTAGCAGAGATCTGAAGGCAATCTACGAATGGCTTGTCATGAGATCACGGCCAGCGTTATTACTAAAGTAAATAATCACCAGTTAGATCATAACAAAGAGAAGATACATTTCAGGTACGTGCAAAGGATCAATGCACTTCTGCAATAAATTATTAAACTAAAAAATTGTAAAACGGAGTAATATTTTCCCTATATTATTACTATTGCGACGAGATATTAAATTATTATTCGCATACACTCCGCGCAAATGAAATATAACCGTTATTTAGCGATATGTAGTTGCAATAAAATAAAAAATTCTGGTCACAATAGCAATTATATTGTTTCGTGATTTAATAGTAAATAGTCCATTATTCTTGACAGCTGTGTGCTTGACATTCAATGAGTAAAGACATTATGTGCTCGAGTAGAATAAATCGCATAAGGACGTCTAACTTCTATCAATATAGAGTTAAAAGGATTATTTAGAATGCAAATGGGATTATTTAATTAACCACATACTTTATAATATATTTAATGTAAGAAAAAAGCGACCTATAGTAAAGAAATAAACTATTTCGTTTAACACTATTTGTTTTTAGTTCTGAGAAAATATTAATAAATCCTATGGCAATGATTGATATAAAATATCCAGTATCTAACTATCCCCCATGACCTTCACCTGCTTAGCTCACCCTCGCGTTACATTAACAGTTGTATATTTCAGATGCACCCACATACTTGTCAGACTCGTATCCGAACAAGAACAGGTATTTTTAAGTGCCTATAGTACAGACGTTAATTTAAGCAGGTCGGCTAAACGTATTCAAAATACTCTTTGTTACAAAACGTCGTGTCAGCAAGACGTAGCCAAAAAAGAGCCATCATGGCCTTAGTTCCTAGAAACAGGTTTTAAAACGTCTGTTCTAAAATGATTTGCAATTAAATTGGCGAGATTGTTATGATGAAAATTTTCATTTTTTAGTCTTGATTATACTCAAAACTTTTTACAATCAAAGTCATAAGAGATAATAGCTCGAAAAAGATCTCAACCAAACTCCGCTAAATATGAGTATAGTATTTATTAGATTTTTGTTTTTTAAACAAGCTAAGAGAAATTTATGACTTCTTTGACCCACAGGATGTGGGTCAATCGCGAGATATTTTTGAAATAGAGATGTTCGCCTATACAGTCCTACGAGAGCCAAAAACGGAATAAGCCAAACAGTTTGGCAGCCATTTGCGATTGCACTGTTTGGCAATGGTTAAAACAAAATATTTGTATAAAATAATAAAAACCACAAATATGCGTCAGCTCGAGTTGAGCTAATTTAATTTCGTACAAATCTTTCATTTCCATTTGCAACTAAAACAGAAAACTCTCTGTGCAACGTACTAAGAAAGTCAATGCCTAGAATGGTAACACTCTTTGTACTCCTTACAAATTATATTTTAGTTAATAACTTGGAAAACAAAAAATCTTTACCTTATTATCACTACTTTTCAATATAAAACACCTATCAATACTAATTAAAAAATAATCATCGCATTGAGTGCATATAAGGTGGTAACTTGGAAACTCTTTGCACATATGGAAAGTTAATGTATGAATTATAAATATATCAGGGTTATTCACCCCTGATCTACGTGCATATTTAACACAAAAGCTGGTCTAAAATCAATAGTATATAGCTTACACTAGTTTGAATTACATTTTGTTTACTAAATATCCAAAGTATTTTGTTGCGCATTTATTTCTTTGACCCCAATGTTAGTATCTTTAAAATCCAGCAATGCGAACTTTTTTGTTTTGGCTACAAACTTACGATAATGAAACGTTTAGTAACAGATGTTTGATAGTCCATGTCTCAGGATCGCGAATGGGGTCAAAATTCTTTAGAAAAATTGAAATGAATTAATCATAAACAGATAAGCAGATGTTGCACTGCGATGCTAACAAAGGAGCGATCGTGTAAAAGTTAGAAACTCTTTAAAATATAAAATCATCATTTATAGATAAACAATATGAACTTTATTTGCTGGTGGGTTGTTAAACTTGAATACACAATTACTGTCAATTTTAGAATAATTGTCATAAAAAAACTTTTTGTAACCTAACACTAAATAGTCTTAAACAAAGATTAAATGATAATAAATAATCTTTAATATTAATTCCTAAAAACAAAAAAAAAGATAAGTATTTTTACCGAACAGATAATACACATGTATAACAATATTATATTAAAATGCATTTATATTTGCATAAAATAGAAATTCATATTCAAAGATCAACATTATCACCACAAATGTACACTTAAACAGCTGTTTATACAATAGCTACATACTATAAAAAATAATTAAGATTATAAGGGTCTAAAGAACGATTCGTGCAATTTCTTGGACAATAAGTGCGAATTAATTATAGTAAAAAATAACAATTTCTCCTGACATCCGCTCCACACAATATGTTTTACTTATCTCCGATGTTCTATATGCTTTTTGTCGTTACTTCTAAAACCAGGTTAATTTGCGTAATAACCACTGACGCTTATAACGAATACTTAAAATTTAATTAAACATCATGCATTCTAGCGTGTTGTGCTATATAGGGGAATTTTCTGCAACTACTATGTATGAAAACCTAATAGAAATTGATGGCGTCTGCGTTTGTTAGAAATAGCCAGCAGTTTTACATACTTACTGAAATGGGGCGAGTGAATTGGACGTTCTTATCGTCAATTTTCCGAAACGTTAGCGGGCTGCTTGAAGAATAAATTTTAAATCGAGGCACCAAAGAATCTAATTAGCGTTTTCTTATAGAAACTTATTTTCGAGAAATTAGGTTTAGTTAAAACATAAAAATTTATAACACACTAAATACAATTCGCATTGCTTTTGTTTTAATTTTTAACAAATATTTAAGGCCTATGCACGAACTCAATATTTTAAATTAAACACGGAAGTATAGATAAAATATAGCTCATTGTTTCATCACATACAAAAATCATTATCGTCTATTTATCAGTTCGCATTTTAGTAATTTAGAGCAGTTCTAGACAAAAGGTGTATGCTAAGTAGTCTATATCGAGTTAAAAATATGTATCACGTTATGCCTTCAATACGTTTATGCAAACAAGTTAAAGCTCAAAAACAAGCGTATAAAAATGAAACTGTGATAAATCCTATCAAAGGCAAAGATACACTTTTCCTATAATTAAATACATTTTTATTGAATATGAATATGCACCCACAATCCTCAAAATTAAATGAAAACGTTTTTATCATATTTTTTTCAAAATTTGAACCCTTTTATCACGCGCAAGTTCACATTATTTAGATTACATGTTCTTCCAGTTTTAATTTTTCCTTATTTTTAGCAATGAATCTTAATTTATTAGTGCCCTGTGCAAATGCATTGAACCTTTAAAATTTCGTAATTAATTGGATCTCGTCACATATACGAGCATCCCGTCCCTATCACTGAATAGAAGTTGCGTCACCATGTCATTACTTGCGAACAAAAGTAACCTGAATTAAACGATTACATAAGGAAAAGCAGAAAAATTTAAATGGAAAATTAAATTACCCAATCGTGTTTTAACTGTTGCGGAAAGGTTTACTGGAAAAGCAATGCAGTGTTGGAAGTTCGTAATGGTATGACCCGCTCGATTATCGAAGCACAATTAACGATCAGCTCAAGAATAGTTGAGTGTAGAAATTGCGCAACCAGATGCAAAAACATCGACAACCTTATGTATGTTGAAATGTTACAAAATTTTAAGAAACGTGTTATTTACTAACAACCGCGCCTTTCCGTATATTTAACATTAGCGCGGATTATCATAGTGGATTGTACAAAATTGTGCAATCGAAGGAGGAGGTTTATTATTAGTAATACAAAAAGTTGCATCTTATTATGAAGGTGCGTGCTCACTTAACTAGTACACTGATGTATGTGTATGTATGTTTACAACATATCTTCGAAACGTACGTATATTTTCTTTTACGCCAATTATCATTTTTCGTAAAACAAATATCACGGGACCCTGAAATGTATTTAAATAAAAAATAAATGTTCGATTTAGTTGAAACTTAGTCTGACTACTATTTTTAGAAATGATAAAAATTTCTTATATAACTATGTATACGAAGGAACACATTATGGTTTATATCACGAACCTACTAGGGCAGAGCCGTGACTGAATTCAATAAACTTCATACATCCCTAAAGGTTCTTAAATCATTTTATGTAGTTAAAAACGTTGTGTGACTATCAGGTCAGCATAAATTTAATTAAATTATTACATACAATACGATAGAATAATTAATACTAGTTCATAGAAGGCAAATCGCGGACCTAGTGACAAGTGAATAATTTTATAACGCATTTTTAGAAATTGGCCCAAAGGTTTGCATATTCAGACATACACAGGAAAAAATCGTAGACACGTAAACAAACTTTCAGGGAGTGGCTCTTATTAGTCAACCCTCTATTATGGGGTGCAAGTTATTTTTGGCATCGATAAGTGCCAAGCGATGCACTGAGAGAAAAAATGAATGTATATTTTTCGTGTAAAACAAATAATTTTTTTACCTGTATCACTACAGAACTAGGCACATCACCAAAAAACAAAAGCAGAATTAAACGAGTGATTGCATCATAACACTATAGAAAAAAATTAATTATTTCCACTCGAAATAAAATTAAAATCTGCGCTGTGTTAATTACGTATATTGTAATTTACTCCTTTTTACCCTCAATATTTTGCTACTAGGTTCTTAATGATTATCAGAGGAAGGTATTTTCCAGACAATTAACATCCGTCCCTCCCAACAATTCACTCTTCAACGACGACAATGCTAACGCACTGACTTGCTCTAAAACCACAGCAATAAAAAGTTCAAGTCTTTGTTTGACCTACCTAGCGCCCGAGTCGCGAGTAAAAAACAGTGAAACACAATGAAAACATACGCATAATTCTGTTAGAGGAACTCCCGTTCTTCAGGTATTCTATAGATTACATAAATGTAACTGTTAAAGATCCTTCCAAGTTCAAAATTTGTTAAAAACCGCCAACAATCGCCCTTGAAAGTGCGACCAATGTCAACTATTTCTAAATCACTACACCAACCTATTACTTGAGTATTGTATACAAACTTGGCTTACATTAGGCAGATGTTTCACTGTGGACGGACGACCAGGCACTGCTCAGAAATACAGTGTTGCACAGCTGTTTTTCGGGGGGGTGGCAGCGGCAAGGGGACACTAGTCAGCTGTTCTAAACCAGCTGGGAAGTCGACTCGCGCAAGCGCCTTCGCTCTCTCTTTGTTTATGCGGCAGTAGAAGTGAGGCGGTTGTGTTTGTATTGCGAATGTGCAGAAAACCTGAATCAAAAGGTTTTGTATTCTGACGGCGAATGAATCAGATAACAGAACAATTAATTCACAAAAGTGACAAATAATGCACTTTCTATTGAGATCCTGCAAAACTATACTTCAAAGGTAAAAACAACGCCTAATGTTGTTCTAAAAATGTTGCTTTGCGAAACAACTAGCCATTATCGATATTTTGGAACTTGATATCATGCATTTTAAAGTAGAATAGTCAGGCTCAAAGATGTAGACAGGCATGTTCCAGACTTCAATTTTAATTTTTTATTTGTATTAATAACGGTTTGTGCAAACATAAAAAATAATTATACCCTACGCCCTAAACTTTTATAGTGTTGAAAGATAATTAATTACAAGTGTTTTTTTTTCAATTTTAATATACATTTATTATATCTATAATTATGACAAATTAATTATCAGTTTTCTGACACATATGACGTTATACTATTTTTTACGTATAAAATTGTACACATTTATTTCGACTTATGATTAGATACTGCGGCGAATAGTGAAACGAACTTTATTTTTACAGCAACTTTTAAAAATGTCTGAAATGGATGAGCTGTGGTTAAATAAGGACAAATTGTTTTCTCCGTTCCCTTCTTTGAAGGACTTATGCTTAGTGAAGCTTGGAGTTCTTGTTATAAACTTTCCAAGATTTTCAAACGACGTAGAACAGTTGCCTACTACCCTAAAAACAGAATTAACTGATGTCATCGATTACCTGATTGGCGAAGTCGACGATTTGAACAACTACCTCTTAGACACGAAAGCCATAATTAAAGACGTAATATGGCACCAAGATGGAAAAGTGGACAAAATTAGCACCTTCCAAAATATGGTGAAATCATTCGATCAGATTCAAAAATTTCGCCTGGCTAGCAGATTATGTCTTCAAGACTTCATAATGAGCTCCTATAATTTGTTTATCAACACGACTGAATCTTTCGAAGGCTGGAACGACTTATTCCTGTGTAATTATTGGGTTACTTGCTGTCAGATCGGAGGCGAATACGAAGAAAATTACTATACTTTAACCTGGCAGTCTGTAGAAAACTGCCATGAAGTAGCTATAAAGTACTTCTGGGACTTTTTAACTGAAACTGAAAAAGATGAAATGATGAATTTATATCTCCATCCAGTTCCAACCGTTGATTACTTGACCTCCCGCGATATTTTGTTATTTTTCATAACAAAAATGACCAACGCTCAATTAAAATTCTTATTTAAATACCATTATAGGACAACATACGTGCTGTTATTAAATTCCACGAATTACAAAAACTTTGAAATTTTATTGTCCTCGTTGTACAATGCTAATTACCTTGACACAGTTGGATGTATGAAAATTTTGGGCTGCTTCATACATGACTTTTACGAGGCAGATGGAGAATTCAAAAGAAGGAAACTTTTTTTTTTCAAAGTATTACAAACACTTTTTCAGGATATGAAATTCTCATTTGACTCCATAACCGAAAACGACTACAAGGCTTTATTTGAAGTTTTATCAGAATTATTTACCTTATTTATGGAATTCATTGAACCTAAAAATAGCATACTTCACATAATTATAAAAAGTGATTGTGTGAAGCAAATTATGCAGACTTTTAGCACGGGCACCCTTTTGCCACTTTATGAAAGTGCAGTTGAAACCAACGATTCTGAGATGAACAATTCCTTCATGAAAGCGTTTATAGATGCGGAATGTCGTTACAGTTTTAGTGATTTAATGTAAAAATAATAATTGTAATGCCTATACATGTATAAGTAATAAATTGTTACTAATTGTTCTGTTTAAGCTTTTTTAACCAATATACACTCATAACATAAGGTTCTGTTTAAATATCGTTTATTTTGCAGACAATTTCCTCAAACATGAATAATTCAAGAAATCAACAGAGCTTTAATGATATAATTTTCTTCCCTCCATTCCCATCATTAAAACAGCTCTCTATAATAAAAGTTGGAATATTCGCTATACAACACCCAGAGTTTGCTCATGAGATTCAACAGTTACCATCAATCATTCGAAAAGAATTATGCATGACTTCCAATTTTTTGCTCGCCGAAGCTGAAGACTGGAACGATTTTATGCCTAGTACAAAAATTTCACTTCAAGATATCGTTTGGCAGCAAAATGGAAAAGTAGACAAAATACTAAGTTTTACGAAAAATATGCATTTAATGGGTGACTTTGAAAAATTCCGTATTGCAAGCAGATTATGTCTGCAAGACTGTATCCTAAGTATGCGTGATATTATTAGCACTGAACATTTATTTACCCATACTTTGGAAGATTGGTACATTTGCGCATATTGGTTAAAATACTGTTACCAGCAACCTTATGAACGGAATATTTTGGGTCTGTTGGAGCTTTCTGCTAAGAATGGGTTTGAATTCGCAGTGCAATACTTTTGGAACCTTTTATCCCCGGAAGAAAAGCAATTGGCCATTTATAGAGTGATACATCATCTTACGCCATCATATTATTTCGAAATCCAGCATGAAGTTTTATTGTTTTTCTTGTCAAAAATGAGTGCCGACGAAAAGCGAATGATTTTCTCGTCTAATCCAGCTGGTAGTATTATATACGGTCTATCTTTATGTTTTCAAAATTACAATTTTTTTGCGAAATTAATGTTGCTCTTATATGAAAACCAATACGTGACTTCCTGGAATTGTTTAAATTTTTTGAATAATTTTTTGGCTCTATACTTTATGGAAAATGAAGCATTTAAAAGACGAATATATTTACTTCCTGAACTATTCCATACTATTTTCGTTGGTATCAATATCTCCATAAAATTGTCTTTAAGTGAGGAAATATTTATTAAAATAGCAAATATATTTAGATGGTTGTTGTGCCCTCATGTGCAGCAGAATGGTGACACAATTATTGCTATATCTAAGAGCCTTTGCGTTTGTGAAGCTGTACATAATTTTTTACCAGGAGAGTTTGCTTCATATTACGATCAAGTTGTTAGAGGTAATGATGTAGATGAAATCTGCAAGTTTATGGCTGCGTTTATAGATGCCCAAGAACAACTAACGTTATCTTCATATTGATGCAATAATTTATAAATTTGTATAGCCTTAATTAGTTTTTTATGTAACTTTTAGATTGACACCTATGTGTTATTTTAATTGATAATGAACCACAGTATATGTTGTTGATTTTATAAATAAATGTTTTTTTACTTACTTTTTTGACGTTTCTGGATGACCTATACATTTTGATTAATTTTGGCTATATTTGCTCATAAAAATTAAGTTATAAAAATAAAACGTATAAAATTTATGTAAATGGTATGCAATACATAATAGATTGCATTAAATTTATTTTTAAATCCTAAAGAATTCTATCAAAATAAATATCAAAATATTTGGTGTAAACAATATTTATTTTGATTGTAAATTTCAAAGGTTTATAAATATACTATTCGTGAAGAAGAAACGTGCCAACGCAACTTATTACGTATGTAAATCCTACGTCAAAATTTGATTCACTTCCAAAATGAATTTCATCATACCACCGCAAATATGCTTTGGTTGGAGGATGAAGGATCAATTGGCCAAGAATTGTGTAACATAAAAATGTTCAAATTTGCCACAAAAATGATATTCTTAATTTTTTTAAACCTACCAATTCCGTTTATATGCTCACGTACAAAGCATTCATATATGCCATTTTTATCTGTATGATATAAAAGAGTAATACATTGTGACCATGCCATAAGTTTATAAGAATAACAGACCGTCATCGTCATTTGATATTAGCCAATTAAAATTGCTATTATAGTTTATTAACATAATAGCATAGGAGCTGTTATGGAAGTTCTACAATTATGCCACCGTATTTAGTATTAAATGTTATTAGCTTCTCCTTGGATGAAAATTTGTTGACCCCAGAGGTCATTAACCCACTAACCCAAAAATATTGATACCGCTCTTGAATTAAGGGACACATAGAAAAGAGAAAACACTCAAGCTCACGTGAACTTTTACCTAAGCGAGCGAAATAGACAACAAAACAATATAAAGAACACGATAGTGACACTTTTCTCGTGAAAAATAACACGATTTGTTAAGCTGCAATTTCACTCAAGCGCTGATGGTATAAAAGCTGGTTTAATGTTTCCTCAGACCGTAAACATTAATAAAACACATAATTTTTATATAAAAAAATTCATGAATTTCTATCATCCAATACTAGTTCCTCCTTTAGGTGTTTATTCAATTACACTTCTCCACCTAAACCGTAATGTAAATTAATCATTTAATTTATGGTATCTATTTTCTTAATACTTAGTTTAATAAAACAGAATCCACTATTTTTCTATGAGTATACTATTATATTTATACAAAACAATCTTTGAATGTCGTTTTAGCAGAAACGCAATTTTTTTCTAGGTCTTTTGTGAATACAGTTCTCGACGGAGTATATTTTTAGGTAACCTAAATTTAGATGCATCAACTCTAACCGATTTCCAAAGATCCAATCATAATATTTATAAAAACTTTATTATGCTCATGTGGATTGACTCTTCTCCGATTGGAGTTTTGCGGTGACCTTAATTTTCTCTTCACCTGCGTCGCGATGTTAGCTGACGTGGTATTGAAAGGCATCAGAATCTAGTGAATACACGCCATCCGCCTGTTTCAACGCGAAGAGAAAGAAAACTGTGAAATGAAATCGACACTTTGAAAACAACTGGCAAGCACGTGTTTCATCTAGCACTACTTTTTATTTCGCTTGGTCTTCACGCTTCAGATACCAACACTGCTCTGTTTATCATCTTTGTTCCACATAACTTTATTTTTCCATGAAGATCAGCAGGTTTGCTTTTATATACGCACTAAAGCAGCGGTTCCCAATCTTTTTGTATTTCAGAGCACAGTCTAGAATATCGGGTGCCATTTATTTTTTGAAGGTAAATTTAAAAAAATATTACATAATGTTTTATTGAAAACTTATTTTGGTTTTAGCGTGGTCATGGCGGCGCACATACGTCAAACGTGGCCGGGCGTCATGGTGCCCGCAGGCATAAAGGTTGGGAACTTCTGCACTAAAGGCATCACAGTAGATGGTCATTAGCTGCATACATAATTGCGGCCTATTTTTGTCTAGCACTCGTTGATTAAATGTTCAGAATTTAGAGCAAAGCTCGTTAGGGACTTCATAGATTCAATTTGCGGGCGCATAACTCGCTTGTCGTGGTTTTTATTTTTACAATTTCCACATTAATATTCGCAATTAAGTCATTAAGCAACGCTAATACGGATTAGTAATGTGTTTATTACCTTTTCCCTCGTCCTTAAACAAATCCTAGGGAATGGTTACAGAGATGCAATTTCCTTAGGGGTGCGTCGCACAATTGTTCGAAGTCTGAAAAAAGGATGCATTATATTTAAAACTCATTATATTTGATGAAATATGCGGAATTAAAAATATTAAATAAAATGACAAACTAAATACAGTGGTACCTCGGTTTTCATCGATAATCCGTACAGTCGACGAAATCCAAAATCGACGAAATCCGAGACAATAATCCCCATATGAATCAATATAAATTGAATTATTTCGTTCTAGATACCTTCAATTACATAAGAAAAATACATTTTATACAGAATTTTCGTAAGTTTTCGAAAAATTAATAATTCCACCTCCATCGAAATCCGAGGCAACCAACGGAACCCGAGCCAACTTTTTCGTGACGATAATCGAAGGCAACGAAAACCGAGGTATCACTGTAGTTCATTATAAATTCCAGAATAAAAAGAATTGCGAAGAAATGTATGCAATTCTTTGCATATTAAAATGATTTCACTTTTATATCTATTTTTTGTATTGGCAGTCTGACAGAGTAGAGGACTCTAGAATACCAATGGTTAAAATGAATACCTGTATTGATGTAAATTTCCGTAAACAATAGAGAACGTTGCGTCAACGACACGGCGTTACGTAATCGTTCTCTTTTGGATATTTCAAGACCATCTGGTCTGCTTAAGGTAAAATAATTATTATGCAAGGTTAGTTTCAAAAGCTATTGAAATCTAGCATGAATATTAGTGTTCATGATCGCTCATCAAAACAATGTCGTTCTCACTCAAGCGGTGTAAAAGAACTTTGTGTGTATAAAGCATGGTATTATTCCGATTAAAATGTATAAAAGTATAAATTGGTGATAATTTACACAATTTCAAACATCGGGCATAAAAAGCAAGCTGGAACTATCCACGTGCTGCGGAAACCTGCGAATGTATGCACTGCTTTATAGAATACACGTACATAATACATGAGCAGATAACTTAATAATTATGCAAAGAACTGAAAAGTAGGCACGATATTTACTCGTTCATATATGCTCATACGTTTATAATAGTTAAGAAATAATTAACGCACTAATTTTAAACGTGACAACATTAGTACTTAAAATAATGGCAAAAATGTCGTTGCGTATGAAGACACGTGTAGAATTAATTATGTAGGCGGGTACAACTAAAGACGAAAACTGTTCATAAGAACGTGGCTAGGTCGAACTTTTGCGGTATATCGGGACACGCTGACTGCTAAATCGGGCCTTAACACTGAAAGTAAGTCACGTTTTCAATTCAAATACTAACTATGTATATCCATTTTACTTCGTGCCCGTCGTCTGACATGGAACTAACTACGTGTATCAAAGTTCTAGCACAAAGAAAATGGAACATCTTACTATGCATATAATAGTATTTTATGAAGGACTTAAAACAGATTGTTGCATTGGCACCCTGCACGTGCAGCCTTGGAGCAATGTCAGGGTAAAGGTGAATAATTATTTAAAGTTGTCAGGGACTGTGCATAGCTGGAGGTGTTTTGCACTACTAACAGACAACGAATCTTTATATAGGTAATCTTTTTGAAACGTACGTAAATCTTTAAATATGAACAATAAAATTAATTGCGCCAAAATTGCAAGGAATTGATTATTTCCGTAAAAAAACGAGTTTTACCAAGTAGGTATACCTACTTGGTGTGGCTGTACGTCCTATGGTATTATAATAATATATCTGATATGCAAACACAGATATACATATGTGATATAAGTAAATAATTAAACCATCATAATAATGTGAAAGCCAAGGTTAATATAACTAAAAAACTGACCGGACTTTTATGAGTCAGAAAACGCATAATATTTTAAAATAAAACTGCATTTTAATTTATCAAAAAAAAAAACCTTGGCATGAATTAACAGTTTATCCGTTCAATCCCTAACACAGAGTCGTTGTTATTTTACAATTCAAATCAAACACTCAGATGAACAATACAGATACCAGATTTCTATAGCACTACTCGGCAAAGAATCGTAGTTTATTAGTTGTTAACTCGTCGTAACCCAAATACAGAGAAAATTGATCACGCAATTGCACAGGATGCATTACTGTTTCTTTTTTTCTGGTCATGTGCCGTTTTCTCAGTCTGTGATACCGTTACAATTTGCATCTATTTCAAGAAAACGAGTAGCTCACTGCCTCGGGCATATCGATCGGCTAATGGCAGCCGATCGACTAAAATTTCCTACTACATACTCGTACTACGATCTTTTGAAGTGTTAAAGATCAAGACATTGTTATTATATTATGTATTAATAATTAAATTTACCGCAAGGAAAGAAACAAACAATACCTACGCTAGTAATAAAATGTAGCTACCTAATGTTTCGGAAACGGATCGTCTCAATTTCCGCACCTAAATAAACGGATGAAATAATTACGATGTAGAAGAGCATGCCTGCTTGCAAATACTAAAACATGCTTGTTTGGAAAAAGGACGTATTTTACATTTGCAATGTATAAAATCAATCAAATTACTCAAGTTGGTGCTGGCGTCAATGGAATTACGATTCGTGCAATGAGGTTTTCTGTTTTTGGCATTCCCGATCTTTAAACTTCCTTTGTATAGCGGATAAAACGCATTATTATTAAACGTGCAACATTTGCGATTGCCGTATATGTCGAATTTAATTCGAAGACAAACAATGAACTTTAGTAAACAATGGGAGATAACGATAATTGGCACATAAAAGTGAATCAGCGTTCCAATCTTGGTAATTGGTTTTAAAACCAAAACACACTTATACACGCGAAAATCAAATAAATGTGGCATTCTGAGGGCTAGATATAACAGATATCTTCTGCATTCATTTTATTTTGAACTTACGATACTGGCATGTAAACACGTACGAAAATAACAAACTTAATTTTTTTACCTTCTCGCATTTATCTTAAAATCAGGAATATTTAAGGCAGAACGACATGTGCACTCAGAAATATTTATCCTTCAATCACAAATGGAATTTGGCACATACGCAAGGTGCAAGGATTTGACGTCTTTGTGCAATGCATTATCGCTTAATGTTGCTTTACATATATTTAGAGTTTAGAGCGAAATGTCAATGAACCGAGACTACGTTTTTCTGCCAATTGCGACATCTCACTGGCTTACTTCTGGTGCGCAGATCTACAAGCGTTTTCGCAAACACTCGTAAATCCGATGCAAATAAACAAAACAACTTGAAATTACCAATTTCATCCCACGTACACAAAAGGCCCGATAAGACAATTTTTATGCAGCCCAAACAAAGGAGAATAATATTGTGACGTTGTGACCGTGAGCGAGATTACCTTTCATATTGCATTAAGTTTGTGGTAAAATGGAAGTTGTAAAGCGTCAATCATAGCGAAGCGCTTTTATTGTTTGAAAGGAAATTGGTATATTTTGTGAGAATTATTAAAGCATGCTCAGGGAAAATAAAATTAACTCCTGGATGGCGCCGTTGCCAAATTTCCCACCATTCAAAATTTTCTGGGAACAACTTCCATTATTAATAATAAATTTATTTCCACACAAAGTTCACTGGAAAACATTATTGATCCAGATTTGAGGTACTTAGATATATAATTATAAATAGCGGTGCAAAATGCAGGAATTGAAGATTGATTCATGTATGCTATTTCTTTCAAGGAAGATAGGTAGGTATTCAATTTTCCTAAAATCTAGTAGGTACATACCTTTTTATTACTTAATGTTAATACAAAAGGCATTAACAATAAATAGGCAATACTTAATAATAATCGCTAAAATCGCACATTAAGTTACTAATGGCAAGTTTTCATTGTGTAACGTACAACAATTATAAAAACTGAAATCCAATCAGCGACCTTGTCCACAACATACGAATTAGATTAAACACGTCTTACGCACTGATCAGCACTGTTGCGAAGTCGAATTTGTAGTAACAACACATCACCATCTTATGCGAAGTTTAGCACGTGCGGTTTATTTTCAAATAAAAGGCGAGTGATTCTGTTGGTGCTACGTCATATCGATAATGTTTACATCTTCCGTTCGCGGATTTTACGCATCTTATCAGTAAACAATGCGTTGTGAAAAAGATACGTATTTCCTAGTAGTACAAGTAACATCCTAAACAAACATTTGTATATATTTATTTATCTAACGGCAAAATATCATACCCGGTAAATTAATTTTTCACACTTCATTAAAATCTATACTACATCATGAATTACCAGTGTTACGTATATATAGATATTATACGTTCAGTACAGGGTGTTCAGGTGAATATGTAACGGAAAAAAACGCGGCGGAGTTTGATCTACAAAGAGACGGCAAAAGCGCGCCAAAGAAGCGGCAGTTTTTATGTTACATATTCATCTGAACACCCAGTATATAGGTATAACCAAAAAAGGGAAATGTTTATTTGTTCAACACGCAATGTATTCAAACAAGAGAAAAGCATTGTTAAGATTGTTAGAGAAATTCTTTTTAACTTGAATGAAAAGATGATTACGGATATTTACAAACTTTCCTTATTTGTTTTCTACCATATCGAGATATATTTGCAAACAGTACGAATAAAATAAAGAAAATACAAAAATTAACGTCGGCATTATTGTAAAATCCGTTTACAGGTTTATAAGAGGTATTCATGCATAGTATATACATGTAAAGTTATGATTAGCATATATAACAGTACTTGATCGAAAGAGAAACTTTTTAAATGCTGTTGGTTTTGATTTGACAATGATTTCTTCCGTTACCCAACTAACAGGCAACCATGGTAGCGTACTGCAAATGTTAAATTATACAAAAGGCACATCTTCGCAGTAACTAGGACTGCATTTATATTGCCATTATGAAAAACATGTACAATTACAGATGTTAAATATTAAAGCATACGACTAATCGATGTAAATTACGTCTAATTCTCGGAAATCTATTTGCTTTTCTACATAAACATAGAGAACGAAAGTTAGAGGTATACAATTCCGCTTTGTTATCGAAGTAATCGCACCTAGTGGGTTGAAACCAAGCTGATACAAGTCATAAATGCTATACGTGTACTGTCATGTGATATATCCATGGACAATATCAATTACAGCGAGCAGCGAACGCTGCACCAGACAGCATGGCAACAAGACAAGTTTACTTACAATGAAATCTAACTTATTTAACAGCAAATACATGTTATCAATAGTCAATATATGCAGTAATGTGTATTTAGTATGTATAACAAAACGTTTGCCATTTTTCTCTATTTACTTTCATGATTTGCGAGAATTTTTTTTGTGCCTGGCATTTTTTCATAGTGTAGAACTTTTCCGCGCACTAATGTATTCTAAACGTACGTCACCGGTACAGCACGACAGCGGCAATTGAAAACAATAAATTAAAGTAATTGTCATTGTGTACACCTATAGCTATTGGGGTAACACACTCTGATTAGAAAATATAGATATACAACGTTACTCCATAAGCATTACGCATCTCGCTCTTCAATTATTTATGTAAAATTGAGTTTGTAGACTCCATTGCCCTAAAAATCTTGTTATCAAGAAAGGTATCAGTTAAATGCAAACAAAATGTGCTACTTTATAGTCGCGTAGTGATGTATTGTACGCAACAAATATAGATCATACGTGATGTCATCTTTGGCACAAATTCGCTACATTGCGAGAAGTGTACCTACAATAAACCTTTTTTGCGATGTAAAACGTATTTTTTTACGCTAAGAGGGTATTAATGCGGATTAAACCATTTGTGTTTATAGTGTTGTGCATCTAACAATGGTGAGACCATAGTGGTTGTACCTTATAGTTAGCAGTGATAATCAGATGATTTTAAAAGAGTAAATTATAAAAAAACGCGCTATTTTTTTTGTTGATCTAAGAGGCGATGAATTGCCGACAAAGAGTCGGTATTTTTTATAATTCAAACATTGAAAATCACCAGATATTATATTCACTAGCACGTTCACCTCTAGATAGACATTGTTATTTTAAGAATTTAAAGAAATTTAAAATGACACATTACATCGTTTCTAATGTTACATGAAACAACGGGCCTTCCTTAATTAATTATTAAATCTTTAATTAAAAATTAAATCTGTACAAATGATATATGATTCTAATTTTATTCTACCAACATGTGATAAGCTTAAAATTTTAGAAGCTCCCGACTATAAAATGCATTCTTATGTGTATCAAGTTCTTACGAATATAATAAAGCAGAGAAAAGTTATGTGGGTTAAAGGACTGAAAAGTGAACACACATAATTATGCCGAAATACACATTAGATTTTATTTAAGAACATGGCAAAAACATTGTTTTAAATAACCAATTTTTGAATGATGAATTTAAATTGCCATCAGTTTATGTTAAAGCTATCAGATATTGCTAAGTAGGAAGCGCAGATATGGAAACAAATTGAAGCAAAATGTCTTTTTTTTGCGACGATAATTTTGCACTTTCCCAGCGCGGTCATGAAAAATAATCTCGTAAATTTACAATTTCCTCGTTGTTTTCCAACAGTCATGTTCCTCAGAAATAGGAAATTAACTTGGATCATGACCTGATCACGTGCCCTATTGCATCATGTTAATTTTTTATTTTCATTGAACACGGACGTGTTATGTGATCGCTCACCGCACATTTAAGGGAATACACGTCTTACAGTGCGTTTATGTATAGTACACATATTTAATGAACGAATTTTAATAAATAATTTAGTCCCACAGCACAGTAGTAATTTTCGTCGCGTGTAACGAAATTTATTATCCTCTCCTAACGCTGGTTGGCAGGTCGAATGAGCTATAAATTGGGTAGATGCTGCAGCGATGTCGTCGTTATAATTAGTTCCAAAGGTCGCGAAGTGAAAAAATGAAGGACATGGAGCTTGTACATACCTAATCTATGGTATGAGCAACGTAATATCTATGTTCAAAAGCAATTTATTACTTTACGAGTGTTGTGCGTGGAGTCCCATTTATGAAAAACCTATGGATTTATTATTAGTAAAACATAAAATTGTTTGTTTTTTTTTAATTGACATTTTTATCAAGTTCATTATATGATTGACGTGGCTCAAAGGAAGCAATAATGCCCAAGAGTTCGTTATGTCGCGTCGTTTTGAAATGGTTGAATCTTATTGTAGAAACCAAACTTTCAAACACGACGTTTTTTATGTATTTTAAAAATAACAATGAACTAAATACAATGACGTCCAGTGTGCATGATGTGCTGATAAGCGATAATAAATGAAGTTTTAAACGCTTTTCTATTATACTTTGTACTTGATACGTTCGTCCATAAATAAGTGTTTACATGGGAATTCTTATGCATTTTCATGACCACTTTTTTTGTCCCCTTCAACGACGATGCAATTGCTGGGGAAAATCGGAGAGTATTACATGTACCTACTTACTTTGTAGGTACCGTACTTCGCACTTGAGGAATGTTGGCATGGCAACGTTCCTTAGGTTTCCGCTTTTCGGTGACTTCCGAGAAGTGTATGGTAGTTTGGCAAATAACATGCTCATGCAAAGCTCACTTTCAGGTATTTAACAGTCCTTATAGATATTTTTGTTGAGGAAGAGAACAAGTTACTTTTTTTTTTTGAAATCATGACGCGCGTATAGATAACAAAATAGTGTGCCTTAGGTTTGACCTTCTTTCACGCATACATAGATTTTACCAGACATAATAGGTCTACTAATTCTTTTTTGTTTCTTCACAAAAGAGTAAATAACATTATAGTTTTAAAACATGTTGCCTTATCTAATAAATCGTCTAAAATATATTCTTGCCGAGGTATATGCAGCAATACTTTCCGTTCCACATGATAGCTGACAAGTTGTGTCAGATACATACAACATGAGCATTCATTAACAGAGTGTTTGCTTTAGATCAGCACTGCTTAAGATGTCGCCTTGGATCAAAGTTTCTTGTTATATGTCACGGTCGAGTTTTGCGATCTCAACCACACCATCATATTATTAGCTCTTCTTATTACAAACTATTAATTAATTCCACATTGGCTCGTATCACTATCCAAAGTCAATGATCCCAATTCATTCCTAATATTAAACTCTTCATTGTAAATAAGTGCCAGAAATAGATTCTTTACTGATTATAGATTAATAATGAAGCATATTGTATTAAAAAAACAATAACAATTCGCGACAAACAAAACTACTAAAGTAATCTGTGAATGTTATTTAAAGGAGGGCCTAGACAGTCAATGTGTTTGATTAAAACATTGAATCAATCGAATAAATCAGGTAACGATTGACCGTGTAAGAACTCATTTGCCGATTGACTCAATCATTGAAGGTGAATGATAAAAAGTTAGATTGAAGGGTTGATTGGTGGATCGATTAAAGCGCGTCAATCGATTGACTCAATCGTTAATCAAAATGGTCGACTTTCTTAAAACTTTTATTTCCTCCCCTTGGTCGTTTTCGTTAATTTGAATAAATATGGAGTGGTCTCCACTCGACTTTCTCGCAAGTTTCTAAGTTGCACTAGACATGATAAGACAAATTCACATTAGGATTCAGAACGATTTTTGAATAATTTTATTATACACACAT
>JAWQRP010000738.1:0-24301 GCA_033557875.1 Quadriops clusia
CCACTGAGAGTCTCTGCGCTACGTCAGTTTGGGGGCGCTGAGTCGCAACATTCGCGTTTTTACCGTGTTTCATTTGTCATATAAAGTTTCAAAGTTAAATAATGAAAGAAGACTTTCTTAGTAACAGAACTTTCAAGCATTAAATCATTCAAATAATTAAGTTAAAAGCAAACAGTTAAAATCCCATAAATCACGCACACACACAGACGCACGAACAACTTGACATTCCAATTGCATTCATTCTTCATTCAATTTTCTCTCTCCCTCTCTCTCTCTCTTTTTTTTCTCTCTCTCTCTCTCTCTCTCTCTTGTTCAAGTAGCGATACTAGCATACTTTCCCAATTCTAAACCACTTTGGGTCCCAAAAGCCTCGATTTAGAGTCAGTGTATTCACTCATGCTGAGGAACGGTATGTTATATGTGGTAGTGCTGAGGATGCGACAAACTTGTTAGCGGCGAAAGCTCCACATTGTTTGGAATAAAGAACGATGCTGTAACACCTACCAGCTGTGTTATAATTTCAGCCTTATTGCCCCTGATATCTACATTTTGACTCCTGATAATATTATCATTCACAATAATAATGATAGTAATGATTGAGGAATGGTTGTACGGAAGATGCAGGGAGATACCCGCAGCATCCGGTTTTGTAGCAGCGTTGAATAACAAGAAAAAACAACACATATATACATATACAGGGTGTCCAACTATCTTCGCCTCAGAGGGGGAGGCTCTTAAGGTTGAAATTCGCTCAATGCAACTGCATATTGTGTCTAGAGAAACCCAACATCTAAAGGAAGTCAGTCGTAAATTATAGGTGTCCATCGTTCAGGCAAAACTTAAACAGCACGTGCTGTGTGTGGACCACATGTCCAATTTTGAGCAACATAGACCAATACATACAATACACTAAGATTTATGACCGTTCCTGACCTTTCTTTTTAGACACACCCTTAGCTCGCATCAACCTTAAGCGTAACAATGGATTGAGGCGAAGATAGTTGGATACCCTGTATACACATCCGTGAGGGACACTAGGGAGAGATCTGTGAGATGCACTAGGGAGAGGCACTAGGAAGAGACACATGTGAAAGAGAGGCAGAGACACCTGAGAGGCAATAGGTGTCTCTCTCAAGTGTCTCTCACAACGGTCTCTCCCTAGTGTCTCTTATAGAAGTCTCTCACAGGCGTCTCTCATTGGTTCTCTCATTGGTTCTCTCATAGGTGTCTCCCATAGGTGTCTCTCACAGGTATCTAATAATTAAAATGAATGGTGTATAATACCTTTTGAGGGAGGTTGCTGGGTTTTGTCTTCCGACCTTCTTCAATGATCACTCCTATGTCCCCCTCGGTTTGAGACATCTTGGTGTCTTGCTTGACCACAGGAACTACCGTTTTGGACCTAAGGGCTTCGGATTTAGAAGAAGATTTGTCTTCTAGCCGTCCCGGTTGGGATCTTCTTCTCTTTAGAGGGTTGCGATCTGACAGCTTCTTCGCTGAACATTTCTTGCTGAAAGCTGACCTCTGCATCTCTATGGCTAGTTTGTTCGCAGATTCTGCTCGTTTTGAGACGCCCACCGTTGGGGATGAAGATTTTCTTGCATCCAGAGGAAGTTTTTTCGATTCCACATTAGGACTTTTCGCATCCACCTTAGATTTTTTCGTTTCCTCATGAGGTTCTCTTGCTTGAGGTTTTTTCGTTTCCTCGTGAGGTTCTCTTGTTTGAAGGTTTTTCGTTTGCTCGTGAGGTTCTTTTGCCTGAGGTTTCTTCGCTTCCAATGAAGGTTTATTGGTTTCCCGTTGAGCTTTATTTACGTCCGATTGAGATTTATTTGCGTCCGATTGAACCTTATTCTTTTCCGAAGAGGATGTTTTTGCTTCAGATTGAGGTTTAGTTGTGTCTACAGAAGATGTTTTTTCTTCAGAAATAGGCTTCTTTGTGTCCAAAACAGATGTTTTTGCTTCAGATCTAGATTTCCTTGTTTCTGAACTAATCTTTGCTTCCGAATTAATATTTGCTTCCGAACTAAACTTAGCTTCCGAACTAAGCTTAGCTTCCGAACTAAGCTTAGCTTCCGAACTAAGCTTAGCTTCCGAAGTAAGCTTCTTTGTTTCAGAACTGGTCATCTTAGCTTCCGAAATAGCCTTGTTTCCTTCTGAACTAATCTTATTTGCTTCTGAATTCGGCTTCCTTGGTTCCGAGTTAGGTTTCTTTGGTTCCGAATTAGGCTTCTTTGGTTCCAAGGAAGGTTTTTTCACCTCCAGAGGAGGTCTGATTATCTCAGGCATTTTTCTACCATACAAAGGCTTTTTGGTTTCTGGTAAAGGTTTAGACTTGACGGATAACTTTGAAGTACTTTTTAAACCGGATTTAGCGCGTGCTGACATATCAGTTTGCACAGGCGAAGACTTGATGGTCTTTACTGGTGTCTTCTTTTGTTCAGCAAAGGATGGTTTCGGGGCTTGGACAAACGGTTTAGCGGTAGCGGTTGTCTTTGGTTTCAAAGGCTTAGCGCCTTCGGTTTTCGTTGAGATTTTTTCGACGGTTCCCAAGTTTGGCTTGGATTGGGACTTTGTTATGTTGAGTTCTTGGGGTTCCAGTTTGGTGGGAGCCACCCCGTACTTGGTAAGTTTTAAGGCTGATTTGGAAACGAATTTTGGATTGGCGGTTGCGAATTTTTGATTCCTCGGGCGACCCATTAGGAGCATGTCGATTAGGTTCGTTTGGCTTTGGGGCACTGTTTCCTTTTGGGTTAAATTCGACTTTTGGGTTAAATTCGACTTTTGGGTTAAACTCTGGTGTTGAGTTACATTCTGGTTTTGAGCTACATTCTGGTTTCGAGTTACAATCTGGTTTTGAGCCACATTCTGGTTTTGAGTCACATTCTGGTTTTGAGCCACATTCTGGTTTTGAGCCACATTTTGGTTTAGATTCTGTGCTATATTCCCATATGGACTTGCTTCCACAGGTGAACCTTGCCCTTCTCCCTGCTTTGACCTTTTAGTGCCCCCAAAATACTTACCAGTACATCGCAATCGAGCGGTTTCCAACTGCCGAATTTCCACGGGAACCGTATTGTCATCGGGAACCTTCTCTTCGGAACTCTTGCTGGTCTTTTTCTCCTTAAAGGTTTTCAAATCCAAAACGGGCAACAGTGAGGCGCTGTGAACCTTTCTGGTGTGCTTTGGTGCCCCCTTATCGAAGTCTTTCAAGTTGAGATCGTCCACTTCCTTCTTCTTAATCCTGCTCACGATCTTATCGGGGCAAAAGGCCTTTTCGCATTCGAAGTCCACGACAGGGAAGGCTTCCTTCCTTGTGCGACTCTCGGCACCCTTCAGGGAAGACAACTTCGCTTTTTCCATGTTGTGGCCTTCAAAGTCTAAAACTTGGTTGTCGTAACAAACCCCTTCTTCTTCTCTCCTCGCGGCGACTTTGATGTCCTCTTCCATTTCTTTGCGGACCTCCGAGGGATCCGTTTCCTCCTCCTTGAAAAAGGCGGTTTCGGTCCTTTGAGGTTCCCTCATCTCCATTTCTTCGAGCAACATCTCAAGTTCCAAATTGTTCATACCTAAAGAAGGTCGACGGCCTAGTTTCCTCGGTACGTTCCCCGAACTCTTCACCTGATTTGGATTCTTGTGCTTGTGCATCGGTGAAGGTTTCAAGTAATGGTGCATCACCCTCTTCCTGAAATCCGGCTTCTTCTTCCTCTTGTTCCTTTTCCCTTCTTCTAAAAGTCGCTCGTTGTTGCCCGATAGGTTCTCCTCGCCATAGACATCTGATGATTTCCTTTCAACATGTACATCTGACATCTTCTTTTCAAGATGCACATTTGCTACCTTCTCAACGTACATATTCGCTACCTTCTTCTCAACGTACACATTCGCTACCTTCTCCTCAACGTGCACATTCGCTACCTTCCCCGACAGTCTTTTTTCCGGAGGTTTATCCAAGTCGCCTATCCCGGGCTTCTTCACCCTCTCGTCTTCTTCTTCGGCTCTCCCTCGCTTGTCGGGGGTTTCCTTGATCTTATCGATTATCTTGATGCTGCTGATGTTCTTCTCAAAGTTTTCAAACGCCTTCTCGTTCACCTCCAAGAGTTTCTCCGCCTCCTCCCTCTGCTGCTTCAAACCACCATCCTTTCGTTCCTCACCTTTACCACTTTCTCCATCGGCTTTCATTTGAAGGGAATTCAAGTTAGCCAGTGTTTGAATAACATTCTTGATGTTCTTCTCAAGGTCAAGAAGAGCTTTTTCGCTCATCTGCATGCCCTTGGCCTTCTTCAAGTCCTGAAGGTTGATGTCGGTGATGCGTTCAAAGCCGAGCTTCATCAGTTGTTCCTTGACGATCTTCATGGTGTTCTCCAGATCGTCGAACACCTTCTTGTTCACGTTCGGTTTGGCTTGGTACTTCTTCGGGCCCTCACCGTTGTTGGAACCACCGGCGGCTGGCGCCGCGACGCCTTCCGCCTCTTTGTTTTCTTTCTCCTCGTCGCCGGGCCGGCAAAGCACAACTTTGTTGCTCTTCTGCCTAGCTTCTTCCAGCAATCTCCGAATGAGCAGCAAGTTGGATTCCAACTTGTCGATGCTTTGCTTGTTGACGAAGATTTTGCTGAAGTCGTCTCCTCTGGACGTAGATCGTTGGACGACCGTGTCCATGGTGGAAAAGTTCCTGTTTAAGTTGGAAGTGGAGGAACTCGGGGAAGGTTTCAACAAATCCGCTTTGGACTCGGCAGGCTTGGGGACAGTTATCAATTGGGGTTCAACTTCCGTATCGCAGAAGAGGTTGCTCAAATTGACGATCTCCTTCTCGAAGAGCTTGTTCTTCCCGGGAGCCTTCGGAGGAGGCACCAACTCCAAGTCTATCTCTATGTCGTTCAGCAACATGGGGAAATTTGGCTTCTTCACCATCTTGATGTTCTTCAACGGGGACGTCCCGAGCGCATTGTTGTTCTGCAGAAAACTTTGCGCCGATGAGAGGAGCAACGAGGAAATCGGTTGGTCTTCGGAGACTTCCGGAAGTAAATCCACCGTCTTGTCCTTCATTTTACCCCTTTTACCAGTGGGTAAGTTGGTTAAATTCTCTTTGGCCATGCTTATCCGAACCGCAAGTTCCTCCAGGTACTTCGCGTCTTCTTCCGAAGAAGGTTTCGACCCGCTTATTTCCATGATGAAGCCTTCCGCCTTTTGGATCAACTTCAACTTGAGTTCTTCCGAAGACAGCGAATTCGTCAAGGTCGAGGTAATCTCCGAGACAAAGTTCTCAGCGATGTTGTTCACACACTTCTTCTCATCGCTTTGGGCGCTTTCCGGTTTTCCTTCTTCTTTCTCCTTGTGCATCGCGAAAACTTCTTCGAACAACTTAGCGCTTATTCCGCAGGGAATGAATTCGGGAACCGCTGGGTTCCTTAAACTGCTGCTCAAAACCTTCATGATATCGATGATTAAACCTTTCTTCTCCCCGCTGACGCCTTCACTGAAGTCCTCGATCACATCGGGGTTTTGGTCATTCAATCCTTGTTCCTCGATGGCTCTGTCCTTGCACAAATTAGATCTTTTGTTGCACAGACTGGATTCGATCAGGTCTGGGTCTTCGACTTCTACGATTTCGAACTCTTCGCCTTTCTTCCAATTGGTGGTTTCTTCCTCGCTCCACCAAGTCTCTTCCTTTACCCTATTGTCCTCCTTCACCCTATTGTCGTCCTTCACCCTAATGTCCTCCTTTACCCTATTGTCCTCCTTCACTCTATTATCCTCCTTGAACTTATTGTCCTCCTTGAACTTATTGTCCTCCTTGAACTTATTGTCCTCCTTGAACTTATTGTCTTCCTTGAACATATTCTCATCCTTGTCCATATTCTCCTCCGTGTAGTTATTCTCCGCCATCCAAAAGTTTTGTTCGCTTTCCGGTCGCTTAGAATTGGAAGTCTTCATCCCGCGCCGATTAAAATCGTTTTTGTCATCATTGTTCTTAGCGAACTTGTTCCTGATTTCCTTCATAAGGGAGCCCTTGTACGCGACGGCTTTCACATCCATGTCTTCTGCGATTATTCCCGTATTTTGGGCCCTTATCACGTTCTCGACCAATCGGGTCCCACACGAATTGGTGGTGCACATTTCAAAATGTTTCGCTACTTCTTCTATAATATACTTGGGGTTCTTGTCTTCTTCTATTATGAACTTGGGGTTGGTTTCTTCTTCTATAATGTACCTAGATTTGATGTCTTCTTCTTCTATTATGTACTTGGGTTTAGTGTCATCTTCCTGTCTCTTGACGGGGATAAAATTCTGGAGCACCGAAGGATCCAGGGTGCTCTTCCCCAAGGATTTGTTGATGTGTTGAATCAGGATGTCGCTGGCGGTTGGGGAGAGCGCTTCGCTCTCTTCTTGCGAATCTTCCTGACTAGATGCTTCTTTTTCACGATAGAAAACTTGTTTTTCCCGACCGGAAGTTTCAACAGCGGAAGCTTCACGAGCAAAAGCTTCGCGAGCGGAAGTTTCACGAGGAGAAGTTTCACGAGGAGAAGTTTCACGAGGAAAAGTTTCACGAGGAGAAGTTTCACGACCGGAAACTTCTTTTTCACGAGCGAAAGCTTCACGAGCGAAAGCTTCACGAGCGAAAGTTTCACGAGCGAAAGCTTCACGACCAGAAGCTTCTTCTTGACTCTTCAGCTCCTTCTTCGTATCCTTCTTGATCTCTTCCAAATAAGACTCGTCCAAGGCGTCTTGGAACAACGCCTTGTTGACGTGCTCCAAAAGCGACATTTGATCATTGGTCTTCATGAAAGGTTTTTGTTCAAAGGGCTGCTTCTCGACAAACTCCAAAATGGTTTGGTCATAGTGAAATTCTTCATCGTTTCGCAAAAACGGTTTGTTGCCCTCGGCGGCCTGCAGGTGAGGATAAGCGTCCTTCAAGTCTTCCTCAGACATCAGGAAGCTTTCTATTGGTTTTTCTGAAGTTACCGCTGTTGAATCTAAGGGTACCGAAGATGGTTCTGCTTTGAGTGAGGATTCTGCTTTGTATGAGGATTCTGCTTGGAGTGAGGATTCTGCTTTGAAAGAGGATTCTGCTTTGACTGAGGATTCTGCTTTGAGTGAGGGTTCTGCTTTAGGTGTGAATTCTGCTTTAGATTCTGCGTTGGCTTCTGCGTTAGTTTCTGCGTTAGCTCCTGCATTAGATTCTGCTTCAGATTCTGCTTCCAATGTAGATTCAGCTTTGGACAATTCCATAAACTCTCTGAGTAAAAGCTGTTCCTTCGGAGTAAGCTGATGGCTCATGGCGTTGGTCTGGTGGTCCATCCGAGGTTTCACATCTGCAGGCGAAAAGAGATTAGCTATTTGAAAAAATCCGCGACATAAAGCTACCTTGGTTCACCCTCCAACCCTTCAGCAAGACGGAATTCAAAGGAACGTTCGATTGCAAAAGCTTCATAAGACGGAAATTTCTAGGGCTTCACAACACATCATTAAAAACAAAGACCATTTGCGTCTTTTGAAAGCGCTGACAATTTTGAACTCTCCTTTCAAACTTTGACAAATTGAAACTGATCCTTTTTTGCAACCCCCTTTGATTAAAAAAACTATTTTCAATAAACCTTACCTCTTGGAGGCGCTTTATCCACGGGTCTCGGACTTCCACCCTTCGGCGTTGTGTCATCATCATCATCAGGATTTTCATCGTCTACGCTTTTTGCCGTTTGTTTTGGCAATTTCTGGCTCTCGATGAAGTACCGGACTTTCCTATCTTGCAGAGTTATCTTCTTCCCAAAGCACTCTTTGAAAAATTTTTCTCTTTCCAACTCGTCCTTCGGAAATCCAGGTTGAGCTTGGGCTTGAGCTTGAGTTTGGGCTTGAGTTTGAGCTTGAGCTTGATTTTCCTTTATTGAATCCGTTAGTTGGTGCTGTTTCCCCATCTCCTGCTCGCCATCTACGATCCCCAACGATTTCTTCACTTTCTCGAACTCCCTCTTAGATACCATGAGGTCCTGTTTAATCATATTGGTCAAATTCTTAGCTAGACTAACTTTTTCCTTTTCTTTGGTTTCCAATTCTTTGGTTTGCTTTTCTTTGGTTCCCCTTTCTTTGGTTTCCCTTTCTTTGGTTTCTCTTTCTTTGGTTTCCGTTTCTTTGGTTTCCCTTTCTTTGGTTTCTCTTTCTTTGGTTTCCGTTTCTTTGGTTTCCTTTTCCTCCTCAATCTCAGTCATACCCGATTCATCATCAGTTTTGCTCAAAGGGTTCAATTTGTTTAACTTGGGGCTTATAACATTTTCCTTCAAGGGTGAATTAGGAATTGGAGAAAAGTGAACCGGCTCACAAATTGTATCAGCGCTACAGGAGCACATCAATTTGATGCTCTCCTCAGGGGTTAACCTATGGTCCTTTCGAATTAAATCAGGATCTGGTTCCTCAAGGACAAATTTCGTTTCCTTCGGCTTGGCTGTAGCGGCATCCAATCTCTCCTTTAGCTTCTTGAGGAAGTAATCGTCATCCAGGTCGTCATCCTTTTCTTTTGCTTCTTTTGGTGTTTCTGTTTTTGTGGTCGTTTGTGATGCGTTAGAAGTTTCGAATTTCTTCGGTGGTGAAGTGTTGGTTTTAATTCCTTTCTGTGGTTCTATAGGTTTGGTTCCCATTGGTTGATCATGAGTCAAATAATTTCTAGGTTCTTCAGCTCGTCTCTTCTCTGAGATGACTTTGATCATATCTGCAGCTGGGGAATACCAATAGGTTTTGTTGTCGGCGTTTGACGGCACTTGTGATTTCGAGGAGAATTTACCTTTGTCTTGGGTTTCTGGTTTGTTGGCGAAGAGTTCGCTTTTTGAGGAGAAATTGTTGTTTGCGGGATGCGCGCTTGGTAATTGGCTTTGGGGAAGTTGAGTTTTTGGTGTTTGAGCTTTTAGTGCTTGAGTTATTGGTATTTGAGATTTTAGTGCTTGAGTTATTGGTGTTTGAGATTTTAGTGCTTGGGTTATTGGTGTTTGAGATTTTGTTGCTTGGCCTTTTGGTGTTTGTGTTATTGGTATTTGAGTTCTTGGTATGTCAGTTCTTGGTGTTTGAGTTTTTAGTGTAAGTGCTTTTGGTTTTTCATTGTTTGGTATTTCGTTTTTTGAAAGTTCGTTTTTTGTAAGTTCGTTTTTTGTAAGTTCGCTTTTTGTAAGTTCGTTTTTTGTAAGTTCGTTTTTTGTAAGTTCGTTTTTTGTAAGTTCATTTATTGCAAGTTCATTTGTTGAAATTTCATTTGCAGAAATTTCATTTTTTGGAATTTCACCTTTTGGAATTCCACTTTTTGGAATTTCACTTTTTGGAATTCCAGTTTTTGGAATTCCACTTTTTGGAATTTCACTTTTTGGAATTCCACTCTTTGGCATTTCATCCTTTGACATTTGATTTTTTAGAAATACATACTTTGGTATTTCGTTTTTGGACATACCTTGTGATGTCATACCTTTAGCAGAGGTTCTTTGTGTGTGAGTGCCTATTGTGAAATTGCTTTTCTGAGAATCTTCTTTGGAATCTGTTGCAGCGCCACCTTTTTCTTTGTTACTTTGTGGAACTTCGCTTTTAGAGAATTCATTTTTTGCAAAAGATTGGGTTTTCATTATTTTGTTTATTAGCGAGTCTATTTTGGGAAACTCTTCAGTTTTTGAGGTTTCAACTTTTGAAACTTCAGCTTTTAAGGCTTCAGCTTTTGAGGCTTCAGCTTTTGAGGCTTCAGCTTTTGAGGCTTCAGCTTTTGAGAGTTCAGCTTTTGAGACTTCAGCTTTTGAGAGTTCAGCTTTTGAGGCTTCAGCTTTTGAGGCTTCCGTTTTTGAGGTTTCAACTTTCGATGCTTCAGCTTTTAAGGCTTCAGTTTTTGAGGCTTCCGCTTTTAAGGCTTCAGTTTTTGAGGCTTCCGCTTTTAAGGCTTCAGCTTTTGAGGCTTCAGTTTTTGAGTCTTCAGCTTTTGAGGCTTCAGCTTTTGAGGTTTCAGCTTTTGAGGCTTCAGCTTTTAAGGCTTCCTCTTTTGAGGCTTCAGCTTTTGATTCTTCAACTTTTGAGCCTTTAACTTTTAAGTCTTTAGCTGTAGAATGTTCAGCGTTTGAGTATTTAACTTGTAAGTCTTCAGCTTTTGAGTCTTTAGTTTTTGAGTATTTAACTTTTGAGTCTTCAGCTTTTGAGACTTTAGCTTGTGAATCTTTAGCTTGTGAATCATTAGCTAGTGAATCTTTAGCTAGTGAATCTTTAGCTAGTGAATCTTTAGCTTGTAAATCTTTAGCTAGTGAATCTTTAGCTTGTAAATCTTTAGCTAGTGAATCTTTAGCTAGTGAATCTTTAGCTTGTGATTCTTTAGATAGTGAATCTTTAGTTTGTAATTTTTTAGCTTGTAAATCTTTAGCTTTCGAGTCTTCTGCTTTTGCGTCTTCAGTTTTCAAGGTTTCGCTCTTGTAGGTTTTACTCTTCAGAGGGTCTTGCATTGTTTGTACCGTTTGGCTCTTTAGGACATTAGTCTTCATTATTGTAGGTTGTTCCAAGTTAGGAATTTCAACTTTAGGAAGTTCAAATTTAGGTAGTTCAAATTCAGGAGTTTCCTGTTTGGGTTTTTCAGGTCTCGGTATTTGGGTTCTTGTTATTTCAGTTTTTGTAATTGCCATTTTAGAAACCTCTACGTTTGGAATTTTAGATTGTGGAGTCTCAAGTTTGGAAATTTCAGATTTTAGATGCTCGTTTTTGGATATCTGACCTTTTGGGATGTCCATTTTTGCAATTTGAGTTTTTGGAATGTCTGTTTTTAGAACCTCTGGTTTTGGAATATCTGTTTTTGGAATATCTGTTTTTAGAATATCTGTTTTTAGATTATCTGCTTTTAGAATATCTGTTTTTGGAATATCTGTTTTTGGAATATCTGGTTTTAGAGTATCTGCTTTTGGAATATTTGTTTTTGGAATATCTGTTTTTAGAATATCTGCTTTTGGACGATCTGTTTTTAGAATATCTGCTTTTGGAAGATCTGTTTTCGGAATATCTATTTTTGAGATTGCAGCTTTTGGGATTTCAGCTCTTTCAGATTCATTTTTCGGGATTTGAGTTTTAGGAATATCAATCTTTGAAATTTCTACTTTTGGAATCGTAGGTTTAGCAATTTTAGCTATTTCAGAGTCAGGTATTCCAGTTTTAGGAATTTCAGTTTTAGAAAGCTCAGTTTTAGAAGACCCAGTTTTAGAAAGCTCAGTTTTAAAAGACCCAGTTTTAGAAATTTCAGATTTTGCTACCTCTGGCATTTGAAATCCCATTTTCAAACCTTCCGATTTCGGCAGTTCAATTTTCCCATACTCTCCAGCTTTCGGAGAGTCATCTCTTTTTGGAAAAGCGTTACCCTGAAGAGGATCTTGACTTTTTGGGGAAATCTTTGAAAAAACTTCTTTCTTTGCCAGGGTTTGATTCTTCGGGAAAAGGTCGCTCTGAGGAAAGTCCGCAAGCTTCGCTAGCTCTTCAAGAGTTGGGAAATACTTATCCTTTTTGCGGAATTTGATGTTTGAAGAAGCCATTGTCTGGCGAACTGCTTCGTTTGTTGAAGGGCTGTCACCTTCGGAAAGGTCTTCTTTCTGGGAAATGTCTTCTTTCTGGGAAACGTCTTCTTTCTGGGAAACGTCTTCTTTCTGGGAAACGCCTTCTTTCTGGGAAACGTATTCTTTCTTGAAAGGTTTTTCACTCTTAGAAAGATCTTCAGCTCTTGGAGAAACTTTCTCATGTTTGGCTCTTTTTCCTGTGGCTTTCTCTTGTACGGCTATCTCTCGGGTAAATTTCTCTTGAGCAACTTTCTCTTGGTTAACTTTCTCTTGAGCAACTTTCTCTTGATTAACTTTCTCTTGAGCAACTTTCTCTTGATTAACTTTCTCTTGAGCAACTTTCTCCTGGTTAACTTTCTCTTCAGTGACTTTCTCCTGGTCAACTTGTTCTTGCACGACTTTCTCTTGACCAGTCTTCAGCTTAGCATCCTCGGACATCGACAGCCCCTCATCGAATTCCCGATGGAATTCCACCTTCTTGGTGAGGAGCTTCCGCCTCGAGTCCAAGATGCTATTCGCTTCAGACTCGTCGACGTAAATAGTAGTGGTCTGTTTCTCCCCAATTTCTGACACTGTCTCTTCCTCGGCCTCTCCTTGCAGCTTTGGTCTGGGGCTGGCGACCTCATCTGCAAATGACAAGTTTACATCAGAAATGCTGGGTCTTTGGCCCTCTAACGTACTCTTTTGAACGTCTTGGACGTAAGAAATGACGTCTTGGACATGAGAGAATATGTTACGGAAAACCTCTTTTTGGGCGTTCGCCATGGACTTCGAGGCCTTTGTGTTTAGCGATTCGGCAATCTTCTCTTTGATTGCGTTCGTTCTAGAGAATGCTTTTGAGCTGAGCGTGTTCGCTCTGGGTCCTCGACGGACAGCTTCATCCTCTGAGTTCTTCTCGCTTTGGTAATTGGATCCTTCGGAATAGAATTCGATGTCGTACATCGAGGGGTCGTTGTGATCGAGCTTGAGGTCTAGGAGGGGGGATCCTTCGGAATTGAGGGAGATGGTTCCTCCGAGTGGCTCCAAGAGGTTCAATTCGCAGCCCAAACTCTTCAGGTCGGTAGATTTTGAAGATGAGTGGTGGTGGCTGATGGACTGATAGCGATTAGACTTATGGTGATTAGAGTGGTGTCGATTCGCTTCATGTTCATCAAACTGATGTTGATTCAACTGATGTTGATTCCACTGATGTTGATCCAACTGATGTTCATTCAACTGATGTTCATTCAACTGATGTTCATTCAACTGATGTTCGTTCGATTGTTGTTGATTGAATTGTTGTTGTTGATTCGACTGGTGTCGATTCGCATGGTTTCGATTCGCTTGGTGTCGATTCGCTTGGTGTCGATTCGTTTGATGTTCATTCATCTGGTGTTGATTGAACCATTGTTGTTGATTCAACTGACGTTGATTCGCTTGATGTTGATTCAACTGATGTTGATTCGCTTGATGTTGATTCAACTGATGTTGATTCGCTTGATGTTGATTCAACTGATGTTGATTCAACTGATGTTGATTCGCTTGATGTTGATTCGCTTGATGGTGATTCGCTTCATGTTGATCCAATTGTTGTTCAATCAACTGTTGTTCATGGTTCAATTGGTGTTGATTCGCCGGATGTTGATTCACCTGCCGCTGATTGGTAGATTGGCACTTAGTGGACTGGTGCATGGCGGCAGTTTGCAGGTGGATGGGTGCAATCGCTTGCTGGTGGATTTCCGCTAATTGGCTCAATTCGGGGATCATGGTCAATTCTGCGAAAGCCTTTTCCGGTTGTTTCTTCACCGGCGCCAAGTATTTGAGACCTTGCTTTTGTCTGCCAGAAAGTGAAGGATCCTTCTTCGGGGGATAAAACATGAATTTGTTATTGTCAAGGAAGAATCGCTGGTGGTAACTTTCTTCTAAGCTGAAATCCTTCTTGCTTGTAGTGTTATTGTTTGTCCGTACGTTTTTGGCCGGATTGAGATTTTCCAGAGATTGGAGGATGTCCGAAGAGATGGTTTCGTTCCAGTGCTCCGGTACGACCCGATTGGGCGCCTTCTTCCTCTTCTCTATCTCTAACTTAATCTTATCAAGTTCCATCTTTTCCGTTTTTCCCATGGCGGGTTTTTGTCCTTGTTTCATGGCCCTTGCCCGTAGTTTTTCTTTGATTTTCTTGGTGATGGCGTCGTCAACAAGGGGTTCCTTCTGTTGGGGTTTCTTACTTTTCTGAACCGGAAGTTTCGTCGGGGACGCTTTCTGCACGAGGGTTTTGTTGGTTTTTTCCTGTTTGGTCTTCTTGTTCCGTTTGGGTTTCCTGGGGTTTTTCTTTTTCTTGGCGCTCTCGATTGAGTCACGACTTTCATGGACGATTTCGCTTTTGGGCCACATGTTTAGGTCCATGAAGACGTTCTCGCTCAACTCGAGCATGATCTGTCTTTCGGCCTTCCTCTTATGGTTGATCTCTCGGTTGTTATGTCGGTTAGTCTCCCGGTTAGTCTCTCGGTTAGTTTCCTGGTCAATCTCCCGGTTAGTTTCCCGGTTAGTTTCCTGGTTAGCCTCCCGGTTAGTTTCCTGGTTAGTCTCCCGGTTAGTCTCCCGGTTAGTTTCCCGGTTAGTTTCCTGGTTAGTCTCCCGGTTAGCTTCCCGGTTAGATTCCCGGTTAGTTTCCTGGTTAGTTTCGCGGTTAGCTTCCCGATTGTGCTTCTGGTTGTTCTCCCAGTTGCTTTCGCGATTGTTCTCCCAATTGTTCTCCCAGTTGCTCTCCTGGTTTTTTTCCCAATTATCTTTCCGGTTATTTCCCCAGTTGTCTTTCCGGTTGTTCTCCCAGTTGTCTTTGTGGTTATTCTCCCAGTTGTCTTTTCGGTTGTTCTCCAGATTGTTTTCCCGGTTGTTCTCCCGGTGGTTCTCCCGGTTGTTCTCCCGGGTGTTCCTGCAGGTGTTCTCCCGGTTGTTCTCCCGGGTGTTCTCCCAGGTGTTCTCCCAGGTGTTCTCCCGGTTGTTCTCCCGGTACTTCTCCCGATTGCTCTGTCGGTTGCTCTCCCGGTTGTATTCTTGGTTGTAATCTTGGTTCTTCTCCAAGTTGCTCTTCCGACCACCCTCCCAATCGTTCTCCTTCTTTACCCTCTTCTTTGGGGTGATTTCTCTGTAATTCCCGAATTCATCCGAGTTCGAGGAAATGGCGTTGAGGGCTCTGTTTATCTCCTCCATGATTACCGCGCTCGTCAGAGCCGTCAGTTTATTGTCTTCTACTTTGCCGCTGACGTTCGCCAATTCGTCGTCCAAGGAGATGTTCTTGACGGGAGATCGCCTAGGAGAATTGTTGATTTCGTTGAGCAGGAGTTCTTTGGTGGTCTGAAAGAATTTGCTCTTGTTGGTCTTAGCCGCTCCGATTTCTTGCTCCAACAGCATGAGCTGGCTCTCGATTTCCCAGTCGTACATGATGCTCTGCTGGTGCAACTTCTGTTCCTTTTGCTTCTGTTCTAGTTGCATCTGTTGTTGCCGGATGTGCTCCAATTTTATTCGGTCTAAGTGTGTCTGCTCATCTTCAGATTGCTTAGGATCCACTTTGTTGTGTTCAGTTTTATCGTCTTCTATATTATAGTGATCAATTTCACCGTGTCCCACTTTACTGTGTTCCACTTTACCGTGTCCCACTGTACCGTGTCTCACTGTATCGTGTCCCACTGTACCGTGTCCCACTGTACCGTGTCCCACTGTACCGTGTCCCACTGCACCGTGTCCCATTTTACCGTGTTCCATTTTAGTAAGTTTCAATTTACTCTGTTCAATTTTATCGAGTTGAATTTCATCATGTTGAACTTTATCATGTTGAACTTTATAATGTTGAACTTTACCATGTTGAACTTTACCATGTTGAACCTTACCATGTTGAACTTTACCATGTTGATGTACCCCATGTTGATATTCACCATGTTCAATTGTATCGTGTTGAACCTTACCTTGCTGAATATTACTCTCTTCAAAGTTATTCCCTTGAACGCTACCGTATCCAATTCTACCGTACTTAATTCGATGGTGTTCAATATCGCGTTCAAAGCCGTTCAGTTTGGCCCTCTCGAGGGTCTCCTCGAACTGGTCAAGCTGCTGAGTGATCCGACTTTCCTTCTCCTTCAAGCTTGCCAAGAGTGCCTCGTCCTGCCCGTACTTGTTGAGCAGCCTCCGGGTGGCCACCCTATCGATCTTCCTTAACGTTTTCTCCCATTCCTTCTTCCTCTGGGCGCCTGTCGAAAGGAATGGTTGGTCCATGCAGAGATCCTCGAAGACCCACTCGATCTCCCGGCGGTAGCCCTCGTTGGTGTTGGAGATGCATTCGAAGCAGTTCTCCATTTCTATGCAGAGAGGATCGTAGATGAAGCTGTCTTCCTCGAGTTCCCTTCTTGTGCAATGTCCCGCGGCCGGATTGTAGCCGCGCGTCTTATTTTGGTCAAAGGCGTTCGTTTTGAGGTTTTTTTGGGCGTCTGGTCCGTACCTCGCGAACGGCAGACTAGAGCTCTCGATGGTGTAGTTCTTACCTGTTTGTTCGAATTTACCAAGTTTGTTCGTTTCCGCCGGAAGCTCCCTCCCGGGCTTCGGTGGGCTCCCCTTCGTGGAGTCGGCCTATAAAAATTTCTCATGTTTAATCGCGTCAAGTGCAACGGTTTCATCGCGACAAGTGCAAATGTTTAATCGCGTCAAGTGCAAATGTTTAATCGCGTCAAGTGAAAATGTTTAATCGCGTCAAATCAAAAGTTTAATCGCGTCAAGTGCAAAGTTGGTACGTCACCTTGTGGGGCGCATGCTTGTGGTGCAAATGGACCAATTGTTTTCTTCCAGGGGCGCCCTCTTCCGGCTTCTTCTGGGTCTTGGTCGATGTCTTGTCGATGGGGATTTCTACGTCCTGGAAGCCCCGCTTTTCCAGCTCTACCTTGATCTTCTTCTGGATTATGTTGAACAAGTCGTTCGGGTCTTCTCCTACTACGATCACGTTCTTCTTTAAGCCTTCCGGAAGGTTTTCGAATTTCCCCGTGTCTTTTTCGTCCGTCTTTTCCTTTTCGCCCGTCGCTTCTCTTTCATCTGTTTCTTTTCCACCAATTTCTTTTTCACCCGTTCCTTTTTCACCCCTCGTTTCTTTTTCACCTATCTTTTCTTTTTCATCCACTGATTCTCTTTCATTTGCGCGGTCTCTTTTATATATCGCTTCTCTTTCGCCGGTTGCTTCTCTTATACTGGTTGCTTCTCTTTTACTGGTTGCTTCTCTTTTACTGGTTGTTTCTCTTTTACTAGTTGCTTCTCGTCTACTGGTTGCTTCTTTTAGATCCATTTGATGTCTTCCTTCAGATGTATATTCTTCCCCAGTGAAGTGTTTTTCCTCAGTTAGGGATTTACCCTCAATTGCACGTTTTTCCCCGGTTGCGTGCTTCCCCTCAGTCACATTCCTCTCGACCTCTTCTTCTTGGTCGACCGACCCCTTGACGTCCAACTCGGAACTCGCATCCCCTTTGCCTTTCGAATGCTTGTGAATCTTCTTGCTGACGATCAACTTGCAAATTTCGAACTCGTTGTTCCCCGGAAAGGTTTCTTTGGTCAGGTCGCTCAGGGAGGAATGTTTGGCCCCGCAGATCGAACTGGTCTTGTTGATCTGGTCGACGATCCCCGAGGAAGAATCCTCGCCTCTGGTCAAGCTGGGAGTGGAAGCATATTGAGAGGCTATGCTGGTGCCCTCTTTTCCCTTCGAGGCGCTCCTGAGGGCCCCCCTTTCGGGGAAGTTCTCGATCTGCTTGTGCGCTGGTCTCGCCAGCGGCTTCTTCGCCTTGTCCCCCAAGTACTTGGTCAGGTCGATGTTGATGAAGGCCTCGAGGTTCTCGGAGTTGACCGGCATCGACTTGCACCGGTCTAGCTCCGAGTAGAGGTCGTCGGTGATGCAGGCGCTGAGCTTGCCCTCGTGGATGCCGATCTCTTGCACCCTCGAGTTGAGGAGGTCCAGCATGTTCTCGTTGGAGCCGGCCAACTGGGTCACTTTGTAGTACTTGAGGGCGAGGTTCTGATGGATGTCGACGGACTTGTAGTAGACTTGCAGGATCGTCCGGCCGGCCACTTGCGTCAGGAACCTCCCGCTTATGAACAGTAATTTAACGAGATAATCCATTGCGTCGGTGCGAGCCCTTCCTCAAAAAAATCTTTAAGACCAAAAATTTGACATTTGCATTTTTTGTAACAAACTTCTCAATCTCAGCCTACTTTTGATTCCTGGGATTCCTGCTCGTTCGCTGGGATACCACTGGCGCTGGGGAAATCTTCAAAGTTTTGAGAGTTTCCTCTATATTTGATTCGCAATGTGATGTACATCTTTTACTTGAATCTCTTGTCTACGTTGTGCTTTGTGTTATAGTTAGGTCCAGTTATAGTTAGGCCTAGTTATAGTTAGACCTAGTTATAGTTAGGTCTAGTTATAGTTAGGCCTAGTTATAGTTAGGCCTAGTTATAGTTAAACCTAGTTATAGTTAGACCTAGTTATAGTTAGGCCTAATTATAGTTAGGCCTAGTTTTAGTTAAGCCTAGTTATAGTTAGACCTAGTTATATCTTTATGACCTCATAGGTTCTATTCCCCAAGAACAATTTCTATTCCCCAAGGACAATCAATGTTATAAAAAGTTCTTTGACAAAGATGGTCAATAATCTATTCGCACCATGGTCACCGACCATGTTGGCAAATATTCGGCAGGTTCGATAATCGTGTGTATCAATACTCTTAATCATTGTTGTCAAGAAACTATTATTATAGTGAAAAATTCCACAAAAGCTTTGTCACCCGTCATTATTCTGTTATTGAAATTTTACCGTTTAATTACGCAATCCTGCTGTGTGAATGTCTGGGCCCAGCGACCAAGTAACCTTAACCTAGTTTAGCACATAATTCTTTGGAGAAACTAGAAATTCACGCGCGTAACTGAAAAATATTCACATTTTTTCACCTTAATACACAAATCCGACGTATGCTGTCTCTCGTGTGACTGTCAAATAAGGACCGAAACGTCAATTGTCATTCTTACCAACCTAAACTAAATAACCCTGACCTTTGTATTATTTGTTTCCTCCTACGAATGACGCCGACGCGGCGTCCACTTGGATCTTCTTTATTCTTTGCTTTATCTCAATAACATTTACCTATCCGACTTCTCCTAATGTGATAATCCTTTGACGTTTCATCGTCTAATGTCTAAATTGCTCACCTTTAAATCCCGCGATTGCTTTAAATACATTAAACCACAGATTATTCAACCAACTTTCCCGTGCGCATGTCTACTGGCGTCTAACTGTCAACTAATCTGCTGTCAACTGTCTGAGTGCGTTCCTGAACCATAACCTACATTCATACAACACAGGCTGCGTTCGTGTATGTTCGGCTGCCTATATACTGTAAATTACCACAGAGAAATTACTAAGAAAGGACTTCCTATAGGAGAGGAACACTAGCGATCCGGGCATCAATCAAGTCTTTTCCAAAATTACATATGTACTTTATTAGATATTATATATATAGATATACACATCTTCCTAATGCTGTACATTCTATATTATAGAATCTATAATGCCAGTAATGGTAATACTTGATGCACCATCAACATCTAAGTGTACAGGATAATAAAATAAATACTTACATAATTATAATTATCAGCGTTATTCAATATACTTTCTGCTATAAGGTCAGGCATAAAATAGATGTACAAGAAAAATAGAGAGAGTATCTCCTAACATTCATTTAAAATATAAGTATATAATATCACATGCTACTTTATTGTTACAGTAAGTAGTTTTAATGGTAATTACTATTTTAAATTAGAATTACTATTATTAACAAATCACTATGGATTATTAACAAATTACTATGGATCAAAAGTTTTAATTTCGATCAATTAAAAAAAAAATGAAACGTCCTAATTTGTATATGTGAAGTTCTTAATTTGTTTCGCATGCATTGGTGTTTGATATGATTTGGTACGATTGTTCCTCTTACATCAACCCCAACGTAAAAACGGTATTTATTGCTTTTTCAACAATTTTAATCATATACGTACCTGTTCTTTCTAGACTTGTGTACAACATTATTTCTTTATATTCAACTTATTCTTTCTTTATGTTCAAATTATTCTTTCTTTATGTTCAAATTATTCTTTCTTTATGTTCAAATTATTCTTTATGCTCAACTTAATCTTTCTTCATGTACAACTTATTCATTCTTTATGTATAACTTATTCTTTCTGTACGTTCAACTTATTCTTTCTGTACGTTCAACTTATTCTTTCTTCATGTACAACTTATTCATTGTTTATGTATAACTTATTCTTTCTGCACGTTCAACTTATTCTTTCTGTACGTTCAACTAATCCTTCCTTCATATACAACTTATTCTTTCTTTATGTACAACTTGTTCTTCTGCTTAGTGACCTTCGCCTGCGGCGTTCCCGGCCCAACCTGCAATTCCCTCGGGAAAGGCGTCTGACTAGCAAATTGCGTGAAAACTTGCTTTCCTCTTTTCCCGGCGATTTGTAACGTCAAAGCGGCTTGCTTCATCTTAGACACAACTCTCGCACCGTCCTCGCTGGCGAGATGTCGCATAACGACTTGCAACTTGTCCTCGTGCTGCTGTTGCAGCAGCACCATTCGCCTCTCGTTTTGTAGTCGAACCTGCTGCAAAGTATGGCTAAGACTCTGAACCCGGCAAGCCAAATTGTCGTTCTCGCTTTCCATGTCGACGACCTGTAATTCCAGTTTCTTGCTGCTGCTCCGCAAGTCGACGACCTTGTCGAAATACTTGTGCAACAACGATCTCATTTCGTTGTCGTTGAGATTCATCAGTCTTTCGATTAACATTTTGTCTGTCTCGATTTGCGCTGAGTATGGCATCAAATTCCCCAGACACTGTCTCCCGCACATTAACTCGTTTTTGAGCTCAATCGCTAAGTCTATCGCTTCAACGGCTTCTTCGTATTGAATCAACTTCCGCTCGTCTACGTCACTCAGCAACTTCTTGTTTGGCCCTTTCACGTCGATTTTGCACTTTTGCTCCAAAAGTAAATCTCTGGTTCGTCTCAAATTTTTAATTTCGTGTCTGAGAGTTTGCAAAATTTCCTCGTCCAAAACAATCTTGTTATCGAGCGATTTAGTGCTCTTCAATGAGTCGTACGATTTTACCGATTTTGAACTCGCTGGAAGGGATAGTTTACTCTCTACGCTTTTACTTCGATTTTCTGCACTTTTACATTCTGCTTGTTCTGTGCTTTTGATCAATGAGCTTTTGCTCAATGCGCTTTTGCTCACTGTGTCTTTGCTCACTGTGTCTTTGCTCACTGTGTCTTTACTCTCTGTGTCTTTACTCTCTGTGTCTTTACTCTTTGTGTCTTTGCTCTCTGTGTCTTTGCTCTCTGTGTCTTTGCTCTCTGTGTCTTTGCCCACTGTGTCCTTGTTTTGCATTATTTTGATAATTGTACTTTTGTTTATAATACTTTTGTTTTCTGCATTTTTGTTGTCAGTGTTTCTATTATCCGTATTTCTAATTTCTTTATTTTTGCTTTCCATGTTTTTGTTTTCCATATTTTTGGTTTCCATGTTTTTATTTTTCGTATTTTTATTTTCCAGATCTTTATATTCCATGTCTTTATATTCCATATTCTTATTTTCCATACATTTGTTTTCCATACTTTTGTTTTCCATACTTTTGTTTTCCATATTTTTGTTGTCGAAACATTTACGGTCCTGACATTTCTTGTCATAACCTTTCTTTCCCGTGAATTTTTTATCGGAGTTCTTGCCAGAGAGTTCTTTCTCAAGAAGTGTCCTTCGTTTCTCTTCTTTCTTTTTATGTTTCTTCAGTGCGTCGAGTTGCTTCTTTGAAGTGTGCAAACTATTCTCCAGCTCCAAGATGCGATGCTCGCCTTCGTCTGCAATGTCTATTAAAACAAATTTAAGAAACATTGTGAAATTTCTGGTCGTGAAGATTATAAATAAATTAAAATATAAATAAATTAAAATATAAATAAATTAAAATATAAATAAATTAAAATATAAATAAATTAAAATATAAATAAATTAAAATATAAATAAATTAAAATATAAATGAATTAAAATATAAATAAATTAATAAAGTTTTTGATTAAACAAGAGTTTAATTTATGATTTCAATTATCTATACAGTTAGATTTCAAATTACAGAGCTTTTATTTCAAATGTATCTACACTAAAATGAAGACATAAAAATTTACATTTCTCTCTGTAGGCACCAAATCAAGACGTTGACATTGGTTAAAAAAATATTTCAGTGTATAGATTTCATTTTAATATAATAATTATTTCCTATGTGTGATTTATTTATTTAGAGTTTACGAATCAGTAAGTATTTTAAAGTGCATTACAACTTACATGCATGCTATAAAAAAAATAAAATAAATAAAGAAATAAATAAATAAATAAATACATAAATAAATAAAATAAATAAATAAAAGCTGAAAATCCCAATAATTTGAAAACAAAATTATTATATATTTTAATAATTTGGTAAATATTTTTATTACACTATTTATTGATTAAAAAAATTTTTGTTATACATAGAACTGAATGGTTTAGAATCTAAGCTTTAACTATTTTCAATTCATTATATAATGTAAGAAATAATTTGTAATATTTTAATAATATAATAATAATTTTTTAATTATATTTTTTTAATTTTATTAATATTTTTTTAAATTTTATTTATATTTTTTTAAATTTTATTTATATGTTTCTTTATTTTATTTACATTTTTTTATTTTATTTATATTTTTTGAAATTCTATTTATATTTTTTTAAACTTTATTTATATTTTTTTAAACTTTATTTATATATTTTTTACTTTATTTATATATTATTTAATTTATTTATTTTTATTTATTTTATCCATATTTTATTATTACCCTCTTAAAAATGAACATCAATGAAAATGTAATTTTCTTTCTTAATTTTACCGTCTGAATTTGTTTAATAGGGCGTTTTACTGTGAACGAATAATAAAAAAAAATCCGACTTGATAATAAGACAATAGTAATTTTAGGATGAGTGCATAGGGTTAAATTAGTGAAACAGGTAAGTATGTAGGTGTATGGACATTTTCAATAATTATTTTTTTTAATTTAAGTTTGAATCTGACTTAATTAGATTATAATATCAAAATGTTTGCAAAAGGTATAAGTATGTTGATCACATTGGCAAGACCGATCACCTAATGATCAAAATAAAAATTGTCAGTAATGTTCTAAATGTAATTTAATTTAAGAAATATTTATGAGGCAAGATGACATCATAAAAATAATAATCATATTGTTAATAATCATATTAATAATAAATTATAAATAAAATAAAAGTTCTAGAGCTATTGGTACTAAAATAAGGTAACACATAAAAAGTGATCCTAATTCTGCGGTAGGAAAACATAATTTAATGACCGGACACAACATGGAAATAAACAATGTAAAACTGTTACATAATAAAAATAAAGGCTTCAAACTTAATTTACTTGAAGCACTTAAAATCGATAGATCTATTAAAAATAATAACAAATAGTCTCATAATAATAAATTGATCTTAATTTTACACCTATATCCAGATGTCTATTATAATTCTGGGTACTCTGACATTACTGCCAATCGATGTACATTGATTAGATTACATTTTTAATTTTTTAATTTGTTGATGATTATATATATGACTATGTCTTAGGATATGATATTATAAATTTTTAGATTTCACGTTTAGTTTTATTATTTATGTTAGGTACCTATAAATTATTTTATCAACTTACTATAGATGGCGGTTCCACCTGATATCTGTTCAGATATTTTTCCTTTTAATCTCTCTCATAAAAAGTTGTGATGTAAGAAATAATTTGTAATATTTTAACGTAATATTAAAAATCGATAAAATTGGAGGTAAAAATATTTATATATCATATAAGTATAAATTATGTAATTGTTTGTGACAACTGTTTGAGTATTTCAAATGTTTATCTGTTTTTTGTCTATTTTCTATAAAATAATCTCATTCTTGGTATTTATAATATTTGCAGTTTCAAAAAGGCCGCCAAATAAATAAAGAAAAAATAAAGAGGACTACTGTATTTTATGTTATTTATATTTTATTATGATTATTATTCTCTTAAAAATAGACATCAACCGAAAAATCATATTAATAATAGTTATTATTATAATACTACAGGATGTATATTTCTACTGTATACACTTACCTAGGGCAGCAAGAGTAAAAACCATTTGTTCGACCAGACTTGTTTGTCAACTCTCAACCTCACTCTCAATAGTGGGTTGCTTATTTATGGCCTAGAGTTGACAAACAAGTTTTTGCTCTTGTTGTCTTAGCCAGGTGTATAGGTACATTAGAAATATACACCCTGTAGCAGAAATAACAAGACGAATAACCTGAGAAGTTGATATCTTAAAATTTAATAAAAAAAAAAATACTAACAGAAAATAATCTTACCTTTAATCGAAAGCACATCCTTTAACTTCTCCTGCAACTCCTGCGCCTCGAGTCGATACTTCTCCCCCAAGTAATGCTCATTGTGCACTTCCGCCTGAACAATTTTGTTCTTAGCCGTCTGGTAGTCATTCCGCAGTTTCTCACACTTTTGATGGATCTTTTCTTTAGCGGTGGCCTTCACATTCTTGTGCTTCAACAGCTGCTGCATCAGCTTCTCCTTGGTCGCGATCGTGTACTCCAGCTCCTTAATCTGCTA